>SEYY01020769.1:7500-20000 GCA_009176605.1 Armadillidium nasatum | reverse complement strand
CTTTCTTTACCAGACGAAGAGTAAAAAGAGAACGAAAAAAATATAAATTAATAAAAATAAAAATAATAAAAGATTTTTTTTTATAAAAAAAAAAAAATAAAAAAATCTCCAAAAAAAAAAAAAAAAAAAAAAAAAAAAAAAAAATAAATATCAAAAATGTATGTTGAACTTTAAAGAAAATTATGAAACAGAAAAAAATTAATGTCATTTACTTTGGCTAAATTTTCTATTAAATAACTTAATTAAACTTTAATCTGAAACTTAAAATAAAAATTAAATAAAGAAATAACCTTTTATCATTCACCAAAGAAAACATTTAACTCTTAATCTAATCCCAAAAATGGTTGAAAATTTTCATTTAAAATAAACGAATGACTTGCTATATATATAAGTGATGTACAAAGCTCAGGGCTCTGACCAGGAGACTCGAGAACTCGTGAACTGGGCCATATTTAGCTGACTTCATGACCGAGTTCAGAAATAAATAACATGGGCCTAAAACAAACTTTTTTTGGTGCTTTGTTCTTTTATGCTGATGAAAAAATATTTTAGATCGGAAAGATTGGTATTTTATTGTTAATTTTATTATTAATTTAAAAATAAGCCTTGTTTTTACAATTTTTGCGCTTCACCGCGAGTAATTTTTGCAAAAGAAAATTTAAAATTAATTTATTTCACTCAATTTTTCTAATGTGAAAGATGTGGATCGTTGAAATAGAATTGTGAATATAATTTCTGTTGGTTCGACAAGAATATTTTAAATGAAACTGATGCAGTGAGATTTTTTCAGAAATACAAAATTGCTATTGAAAATAAATTATTTTTTTGATTAGGTTAGGTTAGGATAAGTTAGGTTACGTGTAGGTTAGGTTCGGTTAGGTTTAGTTAGGTTACGTTAGGTTTAGCTAGGTTAGGTTAGGTTTAGTTAGATTAGGTTAGGTTAAGTTAGGTTAGGTTTGTGTTTGGTTGTTAGCTCACGATTTACATAAAACTATTTTATCCAGGTTTGTGCCAATTTAGTATCAACTTCAGAGCCAATTGGAGGAGATGACTTCACTTTTCAAATAGATGAGACGTTATTTTCAAAGCGTAAAAATCATAAAGGACGCTATCTATCTATCTATATATATATATATATATATATATATATATATATATATATATATATATATATATATATATATATATATATATATATATATATATATTATATATATATATATATATATATATATTAATATATAATATATATATATATCATTAATATTAAATAAAATAAAGAAGCTCAAAAAATGTTTTATATGCATTTCTTTCTATCATTAAAAATTATTATTTTCATTTTTAACTTCTAAGTAAAGACAGGCGGAGAAACCTTTCTGATCTAAATATTTTTTCATCATCTTAAAAGAACAAAAGTCCCTTTTTTTTTGCTAATTACTTACATGCCCATAAATGCATAAATTTAACTTCGCAAAACATCCAACGAGGGTTGCGACATGTGCAGCTAACTTGACTGATCCAACAATATTCCAATACAAACACGGAATATTTAATAAAAGGACATAAAACAACAATATTTACTATTATAAGAAAATCAAATTGCTAAAATTCAAAAAAGGTTCAAGCAAGAATTTAAAAATTTCAAAATTAAAAGCCAGAAAATTAACAAAACAAATTTGATCTCATTCTTCTCACTGATAACCAAAAAATCAGAAAATAATAATAATAATAAAAAATATGCTTTAGTTTAGAGTAAGTCTTGTTGAATAATAACGTATATGATTGGAGTAGCATCGGAAAAATGGTTCATTGTAAAGAAAAGTGAAGTCTAAGTCGAGCCAATTCAACTTGTTCTTCTCAACTCTGTTCATATATAATAGTAACTAGAGCAATCCTGAATCAGTAACAGAGCGTAAACAACTTACAGAAGAGATCCATTCCGATTCGAAGTTTTGTCATAAGAAATAGCATTTCTTTTATATTAACAAAATTAATTTTTCAATACAATAATGTAGCAGAATATATATAAAACAAGAATCCTTTGTTACGGTATCTACGTCACGAAGTGAAGTAAATCTTTGATCAAAAGAAATTCTGTTAAATTCATATTTATCAATTCCCATACACAGCTTTTTAAGGAGGATAATTTAGAAAAGTCCTGTAAAAAATACATTTCTTTTTGTTTACTAAAAAAATTTAAATCAAAGGCTCACTGCAAAAAAAAAATGTCCTAACGAATCGTTGTGACAAGTGGCAAATATGTCACAATAAAACTTTCAATAGAGAAAAGACATGTTAATCATAAGAAAGTCGCTTCACCGATTTATTTTCTAAAAAGAAAATAACTGAAAAAATTTGTTGACATTTTTGCCACTTGTCCCAACGATTTCGTTAGGACAATTTCTGCAGTATTTCAGATCAATTTACTAGTGAATATTACGGAAAATATGGACTGGTAATGCAACCCTTGAGGAAATCATATTCCATTTGAGCAATCTTTTAATAATTGAATAATTGATAAATAATTGAAAGGATTATTTTGAAAAGCTAATTTTAATTCAATTATAAAAGTCTGCATTATATATTATTTACTTAATTAAAACGTTTTTTGAATAAACAATATTTTCATTATGATATACTACATAAATTTAAAATCACAATTGCTTTTGGGATTTAAAAATTTAAAATTATTATTATATTTTTTATTATTATGATTATTATTATTATTATTATTATTATTATTATTATTATTATTATTATTATTTATTAAATATATAATTTATTAATTTATATTAAAAAACAATAATATATATATATATATTAATATATGTATATATATATATATATATATATATATATATATATATATATATATATATATATATATATATATTATATATATATATATATATATATATATTATATTATATATATATATATATATTATATTATTTTTTTATTTTTTTTATTTATTATCTTTTAAATAATTAAAAATTATTAATGAATTAAAATCTATTCTTGTATTTTTAATTTATATCATTTCTAATTCAAATTATACATATATATATATATATATATATATATATATATATATATATATATATATATATATATATATATATATATATATATATATAATTAATGATGGGACGATTAATCGTCGTCGACATATTTTGACGATTAATTTACATACAATGGCTTATAAATATCATTGTTCCATCCTCTTCTATTGAGAGTAAAAGGCTGTTTAGTTGTGGGGGTTAAATATGAACTCTAAGACGAAATCGAACTACCCCAGGAACTGGAGAAAAGAATGTTTCTGCATCACAATTTAAGACCTCTAAATTTAAAGTACTAGAATTTTGAATGTGTCCAAGTTCTCACATATTAAAATTTTTTAAATCAGTGTTCTGAAGATACTAGAGGGTGTCCCACTCGTCCTCTGCCCCAGATATGCGCTTATAGATATCGAAGTAGTGGTTATGTTAATAAAATTTGCCACGAACAAACCTTGGTGCGGGTGAGTCGTGCTGACCTCACAACAAGTGTTGGAAGTAATCTTCATTAGCATCAAGGCATACTTGCATATACTTTTCCATGTAATGGAAGATTGCCGCCAACATATTGGGAGTCACAGCCTTAATTGCCTGCCGAAATCTGTCATTCAATTGCATGAGAGTACGTGGTTTGTTGTGATACACTTTTCCTTTCAGCATTCCCGAAAGGAAGAAATCCGGCGAGGTAAGGTCAAGCGACCTTGGAAGCCAAAGTTCCCTGGAAATAAGATTTTCACAGAACTTAATTTCGTATACGAACCACTGTCGCGCGGCCTCTCGTTATTCCACCTCGCTTCTCACGCACCAAGCTTTGTTTGTAGCAAATTTTATTCACTTATGACCAGTACTTTGATATCTGTAAGCGCATATTTAGGGTCGAAAGTGAATGGTACATCCTGTATTATATATTAAAAATTACATGTATTTACACATTTTTTTTTCTTTGAGTTAAGAATAATTTAAAATTCTTCCTTATTTTCAAATTATTGAATCTATTAAATAATGGAAATTTTTAAAATATACTTTTAAATTTTCATAGTCATAGTCAAAAAATTTTTAATCGTCCCATTACTATATATATAATATCATGATATATATATATATATATATATATATATTATATATATATATATATATATATATATATATATATATATATATATTATTATATATTACTATATATATTTATTTATATTATTATTACTTAATATAATATTTTATAATTACCCAGTTTCAAAAAAAATTATTTTGAATAAAACTAAAAAAAATTTTAATTTTTCAGTTATGAAATTGCAGCTTTTTTAAATCCCAGTAAATGTGATAATTGATAAGAATTTAAATTTCAATGATATTTTATGAAAAAATATATTCAAGAAAACTTTTAGTGGAAAAATTTCATCATTTTCACACAAGTAAAAACACATTTTTTCATTTAGAAAAATGTTCATTATTTTCACACAAGTAAAAAGGCATTTTTAAATGTAGAATTTCATCAATTTCACACGAGTAAAAAAGCAAATGTTTATGTAGAAAAATGTCATCATTTCCACACAACTAAAAGCGCATTTTTTCATGCACAAAAACGTCATCATTTCCACTTAAGTAAAAACAAAATTTTTTTTTTTTAAATGCAGAAAAAAAAAAAAAAAAAAAAAAAAAAAAAAAAAAAAAAAAAAAAAAAAAAAAAAAAAAAAAAAAAAAAAAAAAAAAAAAAAAATAAAAGGAAAATATTAAAAAATAGAATTTGACTCGAAGTCAACTTGCTTCATAAGGAGATCATAATATTAAGTAATTGGAACTCGACAAAACATGAAAAGAAGAAAAGGGAAATCATAAATTTTCATCATGTCAAAATAAATTTACATAAATCATTTCTTTTAATCGCAATGACAGATTTTTATTCACTAATTTATTCATATTTATTCCAGAGTTTTGTAATTCAATGTTCCCCCCCAAAAATTAAATTGTTTAAGAAAGGAGAAACCTATTTCCCCAATAATATATATATATAATATAATATAATATATATATATATATATATATATATATATATATATATATATATATATAATATATATATATATATATATATATATATATATATCGAAACTGCAATGGTGTTCACTGACCTAGAATGATCGTAAAAAACAATATTTCTTTAAAATTACCATTTGTGAGGTAAAATTTAAAAACCAAACGCGACTGTGAATATGAATGGCGTCGTTCATTACGTTTTCCTAAAAATAGGATTAACCAATATATATATATATATAATATATATCTATATATATATATATTATATATTATAATATATATATATTATATATATATATATATATATATATATATAGTATATATATATATATACGAGTATTTACCTTCATTGTTGACAAATATACGAGTGAGATAATTGGCGTCTTTACATTTGATGAGGACAATTTTGGACCCGAAAGAGCTGTCATCTTCAATGGCAGAGTCTTTATCACTCGAAGTATCATTATTGTCTCCGCTGTATTTCATGAAGCCTTTATTTCCGCTTTCCTCATCCGAGCCACTGCTTTTTCCACTCATCAACGAAGGCCACGACATTAATCTGCACCGACTTTTCAATTCTTTATTCGAATTTTTACTTAAATAATCATTCTCTTCTTCACTTCTCTCAGAGTTTTCGATATTCCACGAGCTGTTACTGTCTACTGAAGACAGATTATTAGAGTCTTTACTCCATTCTGCAGAATCACCATTAAAAATCTTCTCGTCATAAACATCACGTTTCTTCATCTTGATGCCGCTACCGTATTCCCATCTCTCTTGTTTATATTCCTGTTCAGAATTATTAATTTTGACATTCTGATTTTTAAAACGAGAGTTAACTCTTTTTGGACTAAAAATTGCATATTCCCTTAAAATTCTTTTATACTCTTGATTCTGATAGTCTTGAACGCGTTCTTTTTGAGGTGAAGAATGAATATTTGGAGCATGAAATCTTTTGCTGTATGTTTTAAAAGGACTTCCAAAATTATTGCCTTCACTCTCCCTGTCTTGAGTTCCCATTCTATTACTACTCTCTTTATTATTGCATCTTAACCCGGGTTTTCCGATATGAACAGGAATTTTACTTTTAACAAAAGAAGATCCTTCACAAGGATGACTTGAACTTCTAGGTCTAAGTCTTTCGTTTGGAAAAATTCGTTTATTGTAGTCTTTATCAAAAGAGTCATCTTTTTTTCCAAAATTATAAGGACACCTTTTTGGGCTAAATAAATGGGATGTGTTAGGTTGATGTTTTGGACTGAAAAACAGTCCTTGTTTTACGTTAGAATTTCGTACATTCCGATGAACAGGACTGACGTAGCTATAATCTTTGTAAAAATTGGCAGATTTTGGACTTTCTCTTAAATTTGAATTGTCGAAATTGTGATATTTACCTTGATAGTCATTTTCTTTGAATATGTTGTTTTTCTGCAATTCGTAACGTTGGTGGAGAGGGCTCTCGTAGTTTTCTTGACAGTTCTTCTGGGGTCTTTGGTTCTTTTCATAAGGGAGTCCTACATAATATGCGTGCTGAGGGCTGCCATCTAGTTTCATAAGATGCCTCTCGGAATTTCCCCGAATAATTTTGTTATGAACGGGACTATCTTTGAAAATACTTTTGTTTGACTTCTGATGCACAGGAGACATTTTAGACTCATTGTAGTAGTTTCCATTGTGGGGAACGTGACGCGGACTACCATTATTATTACCGGTTACATAAGCGTGCTTTGGAGCTTCGTAAGATCGGCCTTTTTGGAGATGTCTCGGACTGCAACTCTCTCCTCTTATCTTCTCGTGTCCTCTCGCTTGATTTTGGTTATTATTCAGGTTATTGTTAATATTATAAGCGATACTATTGTTTGGCACTCCGTCTCTACTAACAATAATGTCAGGGACTACTTGACGGTTATCTAAAATCATGTTGCAATTCTTTGTATTTGTATTTGGCACAACTTATATGAAAAATAGATATTATATGTATGAGGATACAATAAACGATTCACTACTTCTAGGTTTTATACATAGGAAGACTAAACTATATTATTACTTTACAGTATATATATACGCGGGTGAGCTACGGTTTTAAACTCTTTTCCTATAAGGCAGAATACATTGAAGCGTAACAATATTCTTGGATATCTTGAGTATATATCTCAGGTTTGGGTGTTACACAGAAAAATCAATACACGAAAAGTAAAAGTCATAATTTCTCTGCCTACTTTTAAACACAATACACAATAAAGATGTCTTGGATATGATTTTTGACACAGTCTTCGAAACGACTTCTGTATCCAGTCTTTTTAGTTCTTAGAATGAAATGTCACAGAGAATGCACTTATTATGGTCTAACAATTAATATTATAATCAAAACTACACTCTAAAGTCCTACTAAGAAAATTTACTTTATTAGTATTAAAAATATTTATTAAAAATAAGAACAATATACATTCTCAACAGTTTTTCATATGACTGACAAATATTGTCCAGATTTTACGATTAATAATGTCATACATAAACAAAACACTTTACCAATACGCAATTTCAAATGCACCTTCTAATATCACAATTTTTTTTAATATCACTCATCAATAATATCTGTAACGGGAAACGTGTCCGGACAACAAATAAATTCAAACAATAATTATTGTTATATCTTTATTTAGAGAAATTCCCGAAAAAATGAAGCAAACATCTTCTACAAAGTCCGGCACTGAACTAAACGAACGAACACTTTTTCAGTTGGTCGATTCAACAGCAGCCTCTCCCCTCCCTCGAATAATAAGGGCGCTCCCCTCAGTGAAGTTGAGCGCATGCGCACTGCCATATGTCGTCATTAAGAAATTTTCATAAAAGGTTTAAGAAGCTTCGAGGAATTTTATGTTTAATCCAAAGGAAAATCCACTTGGGTCTAAGGACATAGGAAACATAAAATCATTATACAAAAAGGCAAAAAAGAAAGCACAAAAAAAAAGTCGTTTCTAAACACGCTAAAATAAACGTTCAGACGTACAGTCTTTCAAAACCTTTAAAATCATAATAAAGAAAAAAGCTCGAAATTATTTCTGTCGATTAAGGCTGCCAAAAAGAAAATTGTTGAAAGAATGAATCTGGAAATAAAGCTGGAAGAAGCAAACAAAATTTAATACCGACGCGGAAACATGACACGCCCTTCGGCAACTTCGCAAGTGAGTATCACGACGCACAGAAGCAACGAAAATGGTTAGAAAATGAAATGCCAAAATCAAACCATCTCATTCATAACAACTAAACATACAATAGTTGATCCTTTTTTGTCATGTGCAAAAACAACACATACAAAACACACACATACACACACACGCACGCCTGCAGCCTTCGCCCTCAACATCACCCAAAAATATATATATATAATATATATATATATATATATATATATATATATATATATATATATATATATATATATATATATAATATATATATATATATATATATATATATATATATATATATCTAAAAATCTTTGCTATCATGCAACGCGAGATGGTTCATAAAACGATAAAATACGGAAGAACTTAAACAATATCTACACATACTTTTTATTCAAACATTTTCTTAAGAACAGAAACTTTTCCATTCAAAATTGTCTAGATTTTCCATTTATATATATATATATATATATATATATATATATATATATATATATATATATATATATATATATATATATATATATATATATATATATATATATATATATATATATATATTATATATATATATATATATATATAAAAGAACAAGTACTACAAAAAGGCTATTAATATTCATTGAGGCTTTGTTAATTCAGCCTTTATTATTCATAATTATAAAATTTATGAAGAACGTCTTTGAGCGAGCGAGCCAAAAATAGACCTTCCTCTCTTTGAGGGAATCTTCATTAAAATAACAAAATACTTACGACGAACACGAAGACTTGGAATTTTCATTCGTTTTTAAGGTTTTGAAATAACCGTATTTCGGTAGAGGGTGGGTAAGGTGGAAACAGTATTTTATGGATTGAGAGAGAGAGAGAGGCAAAAGGGAAGTAGTGGAGAAAGAGCAGGGAAGTAGTGGAAAGAGAAAAGACAGAGAGAAGAGAGAGGAGAGAGAGAGAGAGAGAGAGAGAGGGAGCTAGAGAGAGAGAGAGAGAGAGAGAGAGAGAGAGAGAGAGAGAGAGAGAGAGAGAAAAGCAAATGGGAGTGGAGAGAGAAAAGACAGAGAGAACAGTGATGAATGGGAGAGAAGAGAGAGAGAGAGAGAGAGAGAGAGAGAGAGAGAGAGAGAGAGAGAGAGAGAGAGAAGTGGTGTGGTGTAGTGGTTAATTTCGAGTTGAAATGCGGATTGCTGAAGAATGCTATAATAATAATAATAATAATAATAATAATAATAATAATAATAATAATAATAATCATAACAGTAATAATAACAATAATAATAACTGAATTTTTTACGTTACCAACAGCAGTTAATAAATCTATATATGGCGGCACCCTTCAGATACGCGTTAATCACTTAGTAAACCTGTTGGAAAATTTAATAAGTTTGAACACATTATAAAATAAAAAATCAGCAAAATTTTAAAAAATCCCCAATCGAAGAGTTCCGAAGATTCGCATAAAAAAAAAATAAATAAATAAATAAAAACATATATTATAATATAAATATATATATATATATATATATTATATATATATATATATATATATATATATATATATATATATATATATATATATATATATATATATATATATATATATATATATATATATATATATATATATATATATATATATATATATATATATATATATATATATAAGGTCTATTTTGATAAACTCAGTTAATATAAAAAAAAAAAAAAAAAAAAAAAAAAAAAAAAGAGAGAGTACACAGATGAAATGAAAATTGAAGATTGACCGAATGTTCAAAATGGTTAACATTCCGTCACAGAAAGAAATGGATGGAAGATTAAGACAAAAAGAAGAGGGTGGAGTGGATTGGTGAGAAGCCGGCACTCTTACCCCTTTAAAGGCCGAAAAAATTATTTTACAAAAAATTTAAAAAGAAAAAAAATATATTTTCCTTGTAAAATAACAATATCGATAATTTTATGATATTTTTTTTTATTTTTTAAAGTAAAATGTGAGTGTAGCTGTGGTTACATTTTTAGACAGTTTTTAAGAATATTAAGATATTTATTTACCTTTTAAAGGTTTCTGGTGGAGCTACGAAATTTGCTATCTCTATTCTTTTAGCAACAATTAGGATATAATATATAAATTTCTTAGTAAAATAAAAATAACTATTGGATATTTTTTATTTCTTACACACCAAACCTCTTGTCGAATGTCCTGCCTGAAACCCTTTCATCATGGTTGAGTGGGTTGCGTCGGTTCCAGGCTTCGCAACCTTGGAACTAGAGTAGAGCTGACATTCGGAGCTGGAGCTTAAAATATCAATGCGCCACGGAGCCTAGAGCTGAAGATATTTAGGGCTCGAAACAATTTCCGGAACTCTGAACCCACCCACGAACAGGTTCAATGAAGCTGCTCCGGAACTCAAATACTTCCAATTTAGTTCATTAATGAATATAAATAATGTAAAATTATGAAGATATAAAATTAATCAAAACTAAAGAAATGAGAAGAAATTGGTCGACAATTCCTAGAAAAAGTTAATTAATATTGGGGTAACATTCCTTCAAATAGAAAACAGATAATGAAATCACAATCCCGTTTAAGAGAAAACAACTTAGTCCTTATAGCATTATTAAATATCAGTGTGAGGTAAAATTCCCATTTTTTTAGGAGTAAAGTATCTGAACTATGCGGTTGTTGCCTGCAATGACAAACGGCTGCGAGACTCTTGACCCTAGACGATAGACCGGCACAAAGAAATATGGAGATATATGCTTGGAATAATACCTACAAAAAAACACACTAACTTTGACCCCAGCAAAATTAACAATGCTTATTATTATTACTATTATATTATTCAAAATATAAAATGGAGATGGGCACGTCATATAGATAGAGAAATGACGATAGATGAACAAATTGCATATTATTTAAGGCGCCATAAAATTAAGATAAAGATGGACAGAGGAAATTGCAATAACTGCTACATCAAACTGGCAAATAAATGTCCAAGACCGTCAGTACCGGAAACAACTCTGAGAAGCAGTGAACAAATACAGATTGAGGCATATATATATATATTATTATATATATATATATATATATATATATATATATATATATATATATATATATATATATATATATATATATATATATATATATATATATATATATATATATATATATATATATATATATATATATATATATATATATATATATATATATATATATATATATATATATATATATATATATATATATATATATATATATATATATTATATATATATATATATATATATATATATATATATATATATATATATATATATATTATATATATATATATATATATATATATATATAGATATATATATGATAGAGGCAAACATGTGCATGTATGTGTGAATGTGAGAGTTCATAATAGAGTCTTTTAAAATGATGAAAAAGTGAAATGGAATAATTGTGGAAGGGACCCGAGGAAGAGTTCTCAATAATAAAAGTTTTCCCTTAATTGAGAACCAAACCCTTTCCCCCCAAAAAAAAGACCCCTTCCCCCCTCACCCCTGGAAACCAAACAAAAATAAAAAAAAACGAACCCCAAAAAGCATAAATTTTAAAACTATTAAAAATATTGAAGCGTAAAGCGAACTAATTTTATTTTATGTTTAGAATTTGAAAAGGGGAAAAACTTTTTTATATTTTGAGCATAAATTCGAAACTAAAAACTTTATTTCACTTCCTCTTCGCACGCATTTAAAAAACGATTTCAAAACGGAAACAAAACTAGGAAAGTGGCTCCAGTTTATATTATATATATATATATATATATATATATATATATATATATATATATATATATATATATATATATATATATATATATATATATATATATATATATATATATATATATATATATATATATATATATATATATATATATATATATATATATAAGGATGATTCAGGGTTAAAGTGAATCAAGTCCATGAGACTCATTTCTAAGAAAACATCTGAGATTTGATTAATTGCTATTAATTAACATTGAATTTAATTAATTAACAATTAACTTAATTAACATTAAAATTGAACTGTGTACTTGATTAATTGTTATAGATAATATATAATATTTTTACTCTACCATGGCAGTGATAGTTCAAAATAGGAATAATATGGACTTGGTTCACTTTAACTCTGAACCCTTCATATATATTATATATATATATATATTATATATATA
>SEYY01020768.1:25000-28427 GCA_009176605.1 Armadillidium nasatum | reverse complement strand
GGTCTTTTTCATCACTTTTCCTTAAATATTTTCACCATCCTAACGAATAATGCTTTTACAAGTCTTTTTCGTCAGTTTTCCTTAAACATTATCTCTATTTCAATGAATAATGCTTTTCCGAGGTCTTTTACATCACTTTTCCTTAAATATATCTATTTTAACGGATAATGATTTTCTGAAGTTGTTTTCACTCCTTTTTAAAAAAATATCTTTTAACAGATAATGTTTTTATGGTCTTTTTCATCAACTTTCCTATTTTAATTTTAATGGATAATGCTTTTCTGAGGTCTTTTTCATCCACTTTTCATAAATATTATCTCTATTTTAACGGATAATTGCTTTTCTAAGTTTTTTTCATCACTTTTCCTTAAATATTATCTTTATTTTAACGGATAATGCTTTTCTGAGGTCTTTTTCATCACTTTTCCTTAAATATTATCTATTTTAACGGATAATTCTTTTCTGAGTGTTTTTTTATCACTTTTTCTTAAATATTATCTTTTATTTTTTTTTTACGGATAATGCTTTTCTGAGGTCTTTATATCATTTTTCCTTAAATATTATCTTTATTTTAACGGATAATGCTTTTCTGTGACCTTTTTCATAATTTTTCTAAAAAATCTATTTTAACGGATAATACTTTGCTGAGGTCTTTAACGTATAATTCTTTTCTGTGGTCTTTTTCATCATTTTTCTAAAATGTTATCTATTTTAATGGATAATGCTTTGCTAAAGTATTTTGCATCATTTTTCATAAAAAATTATCTCTATTTTAACGAACAATGCTTTTTCTGAGGTCTTTTTCATTATTTTTTTTTAAATATCTCTATTTTAACGGACAATGCTTTTCTGAATTCACTAGTCACATACCTCCTTTGAGGAGGTATGTGACTAGAAATAAATTAAAGTGCTTAAATAAATGAACAAATTATGATAACAAATTATAATGTACAAAATACTTATGAATGCGTGGTATAAAAACGATGCCATCCATACTCCTAAACTATACCTAATTCTATTATAAATGAAGAATTAATTCAAACTATCAATTATTTTTAAAACTTAATATCAAATTTACTTCTGAAAATTTACTATATATATATATATATATATATATATATATATATATATATATATATATATATATATATATATATATATATATATATATATATATATATATATATATATATATATATATATATATATATATATATATATATATATATATATATATATATATATATATATATATATATATATATATATATATATATATTATATATATATATATATATATATATATATATATATATATATATATATATATATATATATATATATATATATATATATATATATATATATATATATATATATATATATATATATATATATAATATATATATATATATATATATATATATATATATATATATATATATATATATATATATATATATATATATATTATATAATATATAATATATAAATATAATAAAAAATAAAAAAAAAAAAAAAAAAAAAACGATTTTTTTTTTTTTTTTTTAAAAATAAAAAAAATAAAACTTAATAGAGGATATTTATTTAATTCAAATTCCATCCCTCAAAGATTTACTACTTGAGAGTTCTGGCATTGTTGCGACTCATTGCCGATCTGTCCGATCGAGACCTTAAAGAAACTTCTACTATGGAGCTTTCGTGAACGATGTCTGCAAATTTAAAAAGAAAATCCGTTAGCAATTTTATAATACTTGAGATAAACTGAAATATCAAGAAATTCAGTTGAAGTTAAAAAAAAAAAAAAAAAAAAAAAAAAAAAAAAAAAAAATATTATAATATAATAATAATAATAATAATAATAATAAATAATATAATAATAATAATAATAATAATAATAATCAATCATAATATTTTTAAAAATTTTAAAACTCTTATATTGTAAATATATTTAAGTCACAAAATATTTAAAAGAAAGTAAAAAAAAAAAAAAATAAATAAATAAATAAAATGGAAATTAAAAAAATTAAACGAATGGAAAATAATGCATTCAATCGCCCTAATCAAAATTTTAACAATGAAGAATTTACAAGAATATATTTATTCCTAGTTACATCATACCAAAACGTAAATTACATTGTATAATTGATATAAAATTTAGTATCGCATAAATCTTTTGCATCTAAAAATAAAAACTCTGCCTATAAAAAAAGTTATCTTTAAAAAAAAAAAAAATTATATGTAATTAAATATATAATAAAGATTATCTATAATAAAAAAATATTTAAAAAATTATTTATAATAAGATTCTCTGTGTCCATTTCACTAGCAATTCAGATTCACAAGAATTCCTATCTCACAGAGAACTGATAAAAAAAAAAAAAAAAAAAAAAAAAAAAAAACTTCTTTAAAAAATATAAAATAAAAAATAATATATATAATATATATATATATATATATATATAATATATATATATATATATATATATATATATATATATATATATATATATATATATATATATATATATATATATATATATATATATATATATATATATATATATATATATATATATATATATATATATATATATGGTGTGTGTGTGTTTGTATCCACAGGTGGACAAAGGTCAGAGTCAGACTAATTTCCACCAGAGTTGTGGAAATTACCGGAATCGAGGTCAAATCAAAAGTAAGCGGATACATGGCTTTTGAAGGTGTGCAAGGCAAAGGAAATTAGAGAAATAGATAAAGAGAATGTGTTCCAGACTTTACCAGTAGAATACATGTAAGAAGTGAGAATAGAGGTTAAATTTGGGTCAGAAAGTTGGACAGAGAAAAGATGAGTGCTTAGAAAGGCGTTTTTTCGCGATCCCTTCCCAGTGAAGGAAATGTTTGACCGGAGAGTTTAGAAGGAGCAGTGTCCGTTGTAAATATTATATAGAGAGATCGGACGCGACAATTTCTAACGGAAAACATCCCTTTCCTACGCAGTCTCATCAGGGAAACAGCTGATAAGACGAAAAACCCTAGATTCCACCTTTTCAAGGAGAACTGTGTGAGTGGAACCACCCCAGATATATGAGGTGTACTCCATACAGAGGCGAACAGCCCTAGTATAAAGAGCAAGCAACTAGGGTGGTGTGAAGAAATTTTGAATGCTCCTCAAAACTCTCAACTTTATAGAGGCTTATTTAAAAAGATAAATAATCTGATCCTTCCATTATGTAATCATAAGAAAAAGAAACCGGAAGGATATTAACTGCAAAGAAGTTTCGAGTTGTGTGTTTTCGAAGATGTAATTGTGTGGCAGATTATGTCGAATAGAAAGATGGAGGAACTGAATTTTTGAGAGATTGAAAACAACCATGGTTTCTCTACCAAAAGTAGAAATTCGAATAATATCAGAGGTTAGTTGTCCCAA
>SEYY01020768.1:0-2500 GCA_009176605.1 Armadillidium nasatum | reverse complement strand
TTTCGAAGAAGATATTTCTCAGTAGAGAGATAGAGGAATTGAGATTTTGAGGGATTGAAAACACCCATGTTTTCTCTGCCCCAATATGAAATACGAGACAGATCACATGTCAATTGCTCCAAGGGTACCATCCTTGCGTCTATTAACTGCTGTTGGGAGGGGGGAGTCTTTCAAATTGAAAGTAGTAATATAGGGTGGAGTCATCGAAAAAGGAGTGAATAGGAGATGAAGAAACAGAGAAGATCATTAATGAGAAGTAAAAAAAGTGTTGGGGATAAGGTAGATCCTTGAGAAACACCACTATTAATAGATTTAAATGATGAACGGTAGCCGTCTACAACAGCAATTATTGAACGACCTGAAAGGAAATCAAGGAGAAGGATAGATTCCGAAAGAGGGAATTTAGAAAAGGAAAAGAAGCTCATTAGTAGAGCGTTTCTTACTAAAGCCATACTGGTGATCAGAGAAAAGATTTGAAGAATTGAGATGTTTCCAAATCTTCCTGTTAAGGATAGAATCGAAAATAGAAAGAACAGAGGTTAAAGAAATGGACAGTAGTTAGAGAGTTGAGATGAGTCCTCTTTTTCGTCACAGATTGAATAAACGCACGTTTCCAGCAAGAAGGAGAGGTTGAATTAGAAAGATACAGACGAAATAGTTTACCAAGGCTGAATGCGAGCTCAAAAGCAGAAGTTTTGAGAACCTCAGGAGGGATACCATCAGGAACGTACGCTTTCTTAGTGTTAAGCTCAGAGAGAGAAGAAATGACGTCTTTAGAAGAAATTACAATTTTAGGCATAAATATGTTGGAGGGGATTGAAGGAGTAGGAACGATTAGGGAATTGTCTAAAATTGAGTTAGGGACAAAAGCTTGAGCGAAGAGTTTAGATTAGAGGGAGGAAAAACGACAGTTATAGAGTCAAAAGATACTAGAGGAAGGAAAGAGGAAGAAGCAAAGTTAGAGTTGACATTTTTTGCAAAATGCCAAGAACTTATATAGATATATATATCTATATATATAATATATATATATATATATATATAATATATATATATATATATATATATATATATATATATATATATATATATATATATATATATATATATATATATATATATATATATATTATATATTATATATATATATATATATATATATCCTTCTTTTCAGTTGAATAATACTGAAAAAACAGAAAAACCGAAAGTAAAGAAAAGGTTACAAATCGCTGAAGTTTTTTTTTTTTTTTTTTTTTTTTTTTTTAAATAAGAGAATTAGTATAAATATTTCTTATTTTTTTATTTAAATATTTTTCCCTTTTTTTTTTAATACTCTTTATATATTTCTTCATAGCATTAGTTTTCAGTTGTTTTAAAGATATATATACACACATACGCAAACATACGCACAAACAAACACACATATACACACACGCACGCATGTATATATATATATATATATATATATATATATATATATATATATATATATATATATATATATATATATATATATATATATATATATATATATATATATATATATATATATATATAATATATTACTGGGTACAAAGCTTTCATTTCTAATCTTCCATTTTTCTTTCTCTCTGATTTCCAATAGTCGTTCTGTAGTAGTGGTTGTAAACTGACAGTTTATTCTTTAAATTACAATGACGATGAATCCATCCTTCATTGCTTCTTTCATTTTGAAAGACGCCCCAGTCAAGTGAAAATTTGACCTTTCTCATATTTCTAGTTGGGGCAAAAGAATATATGGTTGTTTTCAAGGTCTCAAAAACTCAATTCTTTCATCTTTCTATTAGATATGTTTCTACACAATGACAACACCTTCTAAGTCGAACAATTCCAACTTTCCTCAATACTTAGTAATCTTGGTATTTCTTTTTCTCGTGATCTTTCTTGGATTAAGGATCACATTATCTCTCTCTCTCTCTCTCTCTCTCTCTCTCTCTCTCTCTCTCTCTCTCTCTCTCTCTCTCTCACTCTATAAACTAGCTTCTTGGAGGTTGATTGTTTTGAAGAGCCTTCGCAGCTTCTTTTCACCAACCCAATTGCTGACTCTCTATAGAAGTGTTGTTCATATTTGTATAAAGTTTGTAGGATAAATCTGGGGCGGTTAAACACATACTGCACTCTTGTATAAGGTAGAGTGTTTAGCTTTTCGTCTCGTTAACTCTCCTGCCTTCTCTAACTCTCTCCAATCTTTTTCTACCTGTCGAATTGTTGCGTCACTCCTTTATAATATTATTATTATAAATGACATTGCTACTCAAAACTGTCTCGTATCTCCTCAAAGTTAGAGCCCATATGTCGCGTCTTACCACACAAAGTCTCATTATTTCTCTGTTCAGTTCCCTTAACTAGTATTCCCAGTTTCTCATTTACTTGCATCGACAATGTTTGGGTCACTCCTCCGTTTTCTATTTTTCCAAACTTTTCTTGACTTGCACACTTTATAACAGCATGTCGGCCTTTA
>SEYY01020767.1:27500-39735 GCA_009176605.1 Armadillidium nasatum | reverse complement strand
ATACAGCTCTCCTTGAGAAGATGGAGTCTAGGGCTTTCCGTCTCATCAATTCTCCCACTCTCACTGACTCTCTCTAATCTCTTTCTGCCCTTCGAATTGTTGCGAGACTCTCTCTATACTATCGCTATTACAATGGACACTACTCTTCTGAACTCTCTCGTCGCTATGCTCAATCTTACATATACTCTACTAGTAAAGTGTGAAACACACTCTCTTTATCTGTTTTCTCAACTTTCTTTGCTTTGCACACTTTCAAGCGCAGTGTGTCTGGACAAGTCGGCCACTAATGAACAATTTAAAACTTTTCCATCTCCAGTGAAAATTGGTAGGCATCTGGCCTTTTCCCACCGGAGGACTATATATATATATATTATATTTATATATAT
This sequence comes from Armadillidium nasatum, assembly GCA_009176605.1. Taxonomy (NCBI): domain Eukaryota; kingdom Metazoa; phylum Arthropoda; class Malacostraca; order Isopoda; family Armadillidiidae; genus Armadillidium; species Armadillidium nasatum. The sequence continues at coordinate 39,349 of SEYY01020767.1, read as the reverse complement.
ATATATATATATATATATATATATATATATATATATAAATATATATATATATATATATATATATATAATATATATATATATATATATATATTTTTGATCCACATTTTAAAAGCTACTGTATCTGGCGGTGAAATTTTCTTCTTTGAAGCTCCATTGACATTTATTGTATTTGAAATTTTCCTGTGAAATAAATTAAACTTTCATATTTCTTATAATTTTTTATTAGGAATAAATAATGGAAAATTATATTTCAACTTCACTTCATTTCTATACAAAATTATTATAGTATAATGCAAATTGTCGATGGAATGAACTCAAAGAAGTTGAAAGCTTAGCTTAGATTGTCATTAGTTTTTTTTTCAGTTCTCTAACTCCAAACCTTTAAGGTCTCTCGCTCTTACATGGAGTACCGCCGTCCTATATGGGGAAGACAGTTTTCAGTTTCGCCTTTCTTATAAGGGGTGGGTTTGATTTAAAAATGGGCAGGATAGCTTCTAAAAAAATTTTTTTTTTTTTTCATCCGATTCTCCTGAAAATTTCAGTATATATAGCTTTTTCCCGACGAAAAAACTCGATTCCTAACGTTTTTACGAGGGATTTAATGTTTAGCAGTTATTTCGGAATATTTTTTCAAATTCAAATCTATGGTGAAGCCACATAAAAAAAATTTTTGGTCTGAAATTTGGAGGGTATGTTCCTAATTCCATTGGCTACAAAAACTTTTAAAAGACTTTTGCTATCAGAGTTATACAAAAAATGATATTAGCCCAAGACTGACCCACTATCGAAAAAATTATGTTTTGAAAAAAAAAAATCCACCTTTCCGTGGAAAAATATTTTTTTAAAAAAAAGTATAACTACTACGTATATAAGATTTGACACACTTATAGAAGAGTGATGGTTCTACAAATTTCTTCTATACTTTATTCGATCTGATTTGTTTTTTCCGAGATATGACCTCTCAAAAAGGTCCATTTTTAGAAAATTTTTAAAAGTTTGAGAGGCTATACCTTCCTTCAAACAATTAGCATTTATTAATACTCTAAATAAATGTTGTAGACCTATCTCTCCTCTAAACAATGTCCAAATTTAATCAAAATCGCTGAAGAGAATTTTTTTTAAATAATTTTTTTCTCCGAAAGGGTAACAAATTTTTCAAAAAAAAATTTGACTGATTATACCTCTTTTTTTGAACGTGATATCAAAAATCGCTTCCAGCAGATTAAAGATATTGGGGATAAGATGGCTTAGGCCAATTTTCATCTCATGTGGAAAAATATTTTTTTCCCGCTATTTCTTTTTTTTTTTGAGTTATGACCACTAATAACTATGAAACCGTTATAGACTCATAAAAACACTAAAAATGAAGCTTTTTTCACCGGGAAAAAAGCTATATACACAGAAAATTTCAGCCAAAAAAAAAAGAATAAAAAAATTTTTTTTAAACCGAACCCTCCCCATAAATGAAATTGTTTTGTGCTTTCTAATGTCCTTGACCATTTATCATTGAATGAAACGTTGGTGTTCTATTCTAGCTCGTTTCTGTTGGTACTATAAAGGAAAATGCTCAAGGTAACTGACCACTTAAATGTCACCAAATTCAAGACTCCTTTACTGTATAAAGGATTCAATGCGTTCACGTGAATTTTGTGATGATATTTGCTACTCCAATCTTTCTCGTGTTTTTGACTTTTTTGACACTTTCTTTCAAGCCACCTCTGTCAAGTTGAATTCTTCGCCATCTCTATTTTTCAATAATCTTAATCTTAATTTTATAATTTACGTCTTTTGAGATTTGCATTTATTTTGCGTGTGTCATAATTTCCTCTTTTTATTTTATTCAACTTTCTTGAATAGGATAATTTCACTGAATGATGGTGGTAATTTAAAAAAAAATGTATATACATAAAACCGTACACTATTTAGGGCAAAAGCTTATTTATCTTCTTATTATTTATAACTATAGTCATCAGTTAGATCCTCTTTTTACTTCCACTGGAGTAAAGATATTTTTATTGTAGAAGAATGTAGATTTTTCAGAATTCTTGGGATGAAATGTAAGATTCATAAGTTCCTTTAGTTTGGAAAATAATGTAAGTCCTAAAGACAGCATCCAGTCCAAAACATTATCGAGTTAAAACAAATTATGATTTTTAGTTATGAGTTCAAGTTCTCACACCAGAGAGAGTTAAATCGATTATACAGTCTGCGCATTCCGTGCAGTCATTTAAGTACAACCAAAACGTTCGGCTGTTCAACACACATAAATGTCTACTTGCCATAAGCGACAGACTCTGGTCTTATAGGTTTAATGGAATATAAGAGAAAAAATATTATTCGGAATCACTTAGTTAGAGGATAACAGAATTAATATTATTTACTGAAGGGATGGAAGTTAAAAAAAAAGGTCTGATTTAATGTACTCATTTTCACAACGTTCATTAATACGAATAGGAAGCTGCACCAGCTTATGAAGGTAGTTGTAGACAGATAATGGAAATCGAGTTTATCAGTATTATTTATAGGATTATAAATAATACTGAATACAGAATATATTCTTATTGAAGACAAACACTCGAAGAATATAAGATAATCAATAGAGTTGGGACAAAAATAAACCTCGCCTACACATGATTTTTAGTTGTAGTTTAGAAGGAGAAACGAAGTCAAAATAAAGAAAATTTGAATGACTCCAAATGTGCTGCTAGAAATTACGAAACAACCACTACAACAAAATAAGAAATTGTAGATGAGAATATGCTGTCTAAATTTCACTTAAGGATAAGAAGTTGGGTCTAAAGGAGAGAGGTGCTGTTCAAGAAAGTTAAAATTACTTCAAGCACCCATCACAGATATATATATATATATATATATATATATATATATATATATATATATATATATATATATATATATATATATCCCAAGAAAGAATTTCTTAATCTATTTATTATGAAGTCTTCATTAAAAAAAATTATATATTTAAATTGAAATCTTTGCGAAAAAAAAAAAAAAAAAAAAAAAAAAAGAGTAAAAAAGTCACAAGGAAAAATGAGTTACGACGCGATTCAGAGCCTTCGAATACTGAATACAAAATGAATATATATAAAAAAGGAAGAAATAGGAATAAAAGAAACTCATTTTGGGAGGAATTGCGAAGCAATTTGTGCGGTCCAAATCTCTTTAAAGGATAGGATTATACGAGGCTCAAATTTGATCTTTCTTCCAAAGACAGATAATAGTAAGAGAGTCTTTAGGTTTATATATATATATATATATATATATATATATATATATATATATATATATATATATATATATATATATATATATATATATATATATATATATATATATATATTATATATATATATATATATATATAATATATATATATATATATATATATATATATATATATATATATATATATATATATATATATATATATATATATATATATATATATATATATATATATATATAATATAAAAAGTAAAATGAAAATACTGTGTTGTTAGAAATCCTATTCCTCATTTTTTTTTAAGGCAAACTATTTTCACAGAGATATGAGTAGATTATTTTATTACTATCGTAGTAAGCTTTGAATTTTTTAGTTCGAAGGTTGAAATCTTCAGTATCAGAAATATTCTTCCTTATTAAATAATAATAATAATAATAATAATAATAATAATAATAATAATATTATAATAATAACAAAATTATTATTATTATTATTATTATATTATTATTATATTATTATTATTATTATTATTATTATTATTATTATTATTATTATTATTATTATTATTATTATTATTATTATTATTATTATTATTATTATTATTATTTTTATTCTTATTATTATTAATTTTCTTCTTATTATATTAGCGTTCATTACTTATCAAGAGCCAACATACTTCAATACCAAAAGATAGCAAGCTCCATCATTCTTCCTGCGTTAACTCTTAACCCAATTTTCTTAGCGTATTCTTTATGGGGGGCTCAATTATGCATTAAAAGGAGAGGCAGTAATCACCAAGTCTTGAATATACAATCTTTCAAACTTTTTTAATCATTGTTCAGCTCTCTCTCTCTCTCTCTCTCTCTCTCTCTCTCTCTCTCTCTCTCTCTCTCTCTCTCTCTCTCTCTCTCTCTCTCTCTCTCTCTCTCTCTCTCAAACAATCACTTTTTCTCTTTCAATTATCTGCTATAACTAAATCATAACCAATCACATTCATGATATTTCTCTGTGGAGAATATTCACATCAAAGGTTGAAATACTCTTATTTGCTTTCCATGATTCCATGATAATGTTTCCCAATCATTATTAGACATTCAGGTATACACAGGTATATATAGAATTCTAAGATTGAGGTGCATTCTAGAGATAACTTTCTGAGGAATCACCGTATTCACATCATTCATATGTATCTACTAATACAACTCTAACATTACACCACATGCTAAAGGTAGCAATTTATAAAGAATCCAAACACCCATAATTGTGTTTCAATCCATATCAAACATAGGAATTCTCAAATTTCACAAATCTACTTAACAGGTATGCTACATTATCAGTATTGAAACTAATAGCTTATTCATTCATTAGAGAGTGACCCTAACATTACTTATAACTAGTTCGTAAAACTCTTAATTTTCCCATTTGGTCTATTTTCTGTTGAGCACTGACCCCGTCAGTGCTCAAAAAGTCTAGCGACGGACCAAACCCTAACGTCGACAGTAATGTTTTATTCTTGCTTCTTGTTAACTCTCGTACATTTGTGGGAGATTCCTTTCATTTCTGTTACATAAACTGTGGCATACCTAAGGCATTTGACAATTTTTTTTAAGCATAAATTTTAAGTTAAAGTGTATGTAAATGACGGGGCTGGGTTGGGTTTATCTGGATGGGTATGTTTTTCCATCCATCAGTGTCACGAGAAAGGTAAAAAATGTTATCATATATTTATTTACCTGGCAGATGAAAAGGGATATATATATATATATATATATATATATATATATATATATATATATATATATATATATATATATATATATATATATATATATATATATATATATATATATATATATATATATATATATATATATATATATATATATATATATATATATATATATATATATATATATATATATATATATATATATATATATATATATATATATATAATATATATATATATATATATATATTTATTTTATTTTATTTTATACTCAGCACCATATCCCGCATGAAGCAGGGATGGTGTCGGTTGCAGAAATTATTCATATTCCTGCAACCGTACGTATATATATATATATATATATATATATATATATATATATATATATATATATATATATATATATATATATATATATATATATATATATATATATATAATATATATATATATATATATATATATATATAATATATTATAATAAATATAATATATATATATATATATATATATATATATATTATATATATATATATATATATATTATATATATATATATATATATATATATATATATATATATATATATATATATATATATATATATATATATATATATATATATATATATATATATGTAAATGACGCAGTAACCGACCATTGTTTCTTAAAGTGGGCAGGCTTAGTGTTGCGTAATTTTTTGTAATAATAACCCCCTGGTGAATGGCTGTATATAATCAGTTTATGTCCTCTAATAGGACGAGAACAGAAGCATTAAACCAAAGTTTGTTAGTTTTATTAGAAGGGAAAGATTAGAATGTACAGAAAGAATCACTTTTTTAAAGCGCTCTGCACACTCCGTGGAACCCTTCTCACAGAAACGGTAATCATTTCACTGGAAATCAAAGAAGTACGATCACAAGTCCGACATCTTATATATATATATATATATATATATATATATATATATATATATATATATATATATATATATATATATATATATATATATATATATATCATCAAGTCATCGACATGTTACTAACGTTTCCTCGAAATAGGCGGGAGTCTTTCTTGCGGAAGACTTGAAGAGATTGAATAGGATAAAAAGATAAGAAGGTAACGGGAAGAACCCAGGATAGAGTTTGACAGAATAAGGAAGAAGGATTAGAAGTTTAAAAAAAGTCTAGAATGTTGGGTTTATCTCCAAGGCAATTAGAGAAACGGCTAGGAAGTTGCACCAACTGCTCAAGGTCGTTTTGAATGAGAAATGAAAGGCACGACCACTTCCTGTATCTTGAAAACTAGAAAGCCATTGGCGTTGGTGAACAAAGAAGTCATCATCATCATCATCATCATCATCATCATCATCAAGGAAAGAATGTGCTCTATTTCTGTCACATTTTCAGACAGTCTAAAAATTTAGGATAGTCAGTAGAATTAGGAGATAAATAAACAAAACAAATGAATGGCATGAGAGCTTAAGACACAAGGTCGAAAATTCAGAAGATTTCACATTTAGAGAACACGAAAGCAGGCAAAATCGTTGCGCTCATTTGCACAACCTCCTTTGGCTGAAAATTGAGTAGAGGCAATAAGAAGAAACGAAAAAAATAGTTTGTCAGAACGATCAAAAACCTAAGTTTCTGTCAAGAATAAGAGGCTAAGTCTAAAAGAAGAGAGGTGGTGTTCAACAAAGTGTAAATTGGATTGAGACCGCGAATATTGCAGAAATTAATAAAGAAAAAAAGACCGTGGACTGTTGCATGTCAGCTGCAAAGTCTTGGTGTCACCAGTCCTATGTCATCTACATATCACAAAATTTGATTAGCAATATGATTTCAAAATAACTAGTTATTACGGACATATATATATATATATATATATATATATATATATATATATATATATATATATATATATATATATATATATATATATATATATATATATATATATATATATATATATATATATATATATATATATATATATATATATATAATATATAATAATAATAAAATAAAAATAAAAAAATAAAAAAATTTTTTTTGCAACATTGCATACAATTTATAATATTAACGAAATGTGTATGTTACTACTAATACATTCCTTAATAAAGTGCTTCTTCTACCTACCTCAAAACATCCTGTTAATTAAAGAACAATTTAAGCATCTGTCATAGTACTATATATATATATATATATATATATATATATATATATATATATATATATATATATATATATATATATATATATATATATATATATATATATATATATATATATATATATATATATATATATATATATATATATATATATATATATATATATATATATATATATATATATATATATATATATATATATATATATATATATATATATATATATATATATATATATATATATATATATATATATATATATATATATATATATATATATATATAGGTAACGACTTTTATCTTAATCTTTATCCACACCATAACTAAAGCACTGATGATGAAAAGAATGGTGAATACCCAATATAGAAAGACATATTTCTTGAGCCCATTTGAAGGATTAGCCTCGACAAATAAAAGAGAGCTTTTATCTCCTTTTTATAGTCGAATATTGTCAGTGTCTTATGCGCTATTTCCTTTTACTGGTTTTATCAAATATTCGGACAAACTAATGTACTTGATCGCCAGTCCACGCGCACACCTACATCACACACTTACACGTATATATATATATATATATATATATATATATATATATATATATATATATATATATATATATATATATATATATATATATATATATATATATATATATATATATATATATATATATATATATATATATATATATATACCTGAACCTGGTCATTATACGCTGACATGTCCCGATAAAAGTAGATCGAAAGTATGCAAATCAAAGGAAGTTGGGAAAATAGATATAGGGAGTGTTTGTTTCAGACTTTACCTGTAAAGTATATGTAAGATTGAGAATAGCTGTTAAATCTTGGGTTAGAGAGTCGGACAAAGAAAGGATGAGATTGTTTAGAAGGCATTTTGGGCGAGCCCTTTTCAATGCGACGGGAGAGCTCAGAAGAGCAGTGAAGAGTTGATCAGATGAAATGTCCTAGACTACACCTTTTCAAGGAGCCCTGAAGAGTGGACTATTTCAGATGTTTTAGGGGTACTCCATACAGGAGCGAACAGCACCCCTATAAAAAGCCAGGAACTGAGAAAAAATTACGAAGGTCCCTCAGAAAACCCAACCTCTTATAATCTTTCATCTTTTCCTTTCTCTGAAATCATCATTTTAAAAGGTGATTCATTCCACTGCCAAAGCTTTTCATCTAATTCTCATGATCCATCTGGTGAACTCGCCAACCACTTTTCTATCCACAGCCACCTTGAACAATTGGTGCAATTCCCCACCCGTCTCCCTGACCTTCTTGGTAATGAACTCAACATACTTTATCTTTTCCTAACTTCTTATCTCTGTAATTTCACTGCTAAACTCTTTCCTCCACTGAGTTCATCCGATCACCTTCTTATCTCTGTATCTAGTTCTGTCTCGTCAAGAAAATGATCACTGAAAGATCACTGGAAAAAAAAAAAAAAAAAAAAAAAAAAAAAACAATGAGCATTGTTTTTTGACAGACGAAGGTTTGGGTCGAGTTGTGTGGATTGTTATATTGAGTAGAGAGGTTGAGTTTTTGAAGAATTGTTAACAATCATGTTTTCTCTTCCCTAATTTGAAATATGAGAAAGATAAGAGGTCAGTTACTCCAAGGCAAATCTCATACCTTTAATGAACTACAGTTGGGAGGGGTGTCTTTCAAATTGAAAGGAGTATTGAATTAAAAATTAAATATTCTTATAAATAATTATTATCAGTAATTACAAGAATAACTAATATTTCTAGTAAGCTCACAAACTAATATTAATAATTTTAGGTGATTATTTATAATATCCGGTATTTATTCATAGCCATCAACAGATATGGTAAATGTAATAAATTTCTTTAAAGCATTTACCATTTCCTTTTTGACATTTATTTACTCCCCTACCACTCATGGGTCGGGGTGGAATGAGAGGAGTTGTACGGGTGACTCAACCTCGTAGATGAATGTCCGTGTGCCATGCATTAATTATGTATATTTGTAAAATAGAATTACCGGTGATTGTAAATATTTAAATTTGGTAAATATTAATAAATGACCTACTATTATAAACATAAAACAATTTTATATGTTATATATAGTATATATATATATATATATATATATATATATATATATATATATATATATATATATATATATATATATATATATATATATATATATATATATATATATATATATATATATATATATATATATATATATATATATATATATATATATATATATATATATATATATATATATATATATATATATATATATATATATATATATATATATATATATATGATAATGTTTTCAATTTGTAAAAATTCCCTCACGACTTTCGTTGTTCTCGTAAACAAAATCCCCGTTTCTCTCCTCAGAAGAAGTCAATAATGGAAAGCTTAATTTCCCTCTTCAACCTCATTCAATTTCCTTCCTTTAATTTACCGCTTCCCCTTTCTTCTTTGTCTTGTAAGCTTAATTAGAAACTTCGTCTAATTTCCCGACAGAATAAATATAATAATCTTATTAACTCAAACGCTTGTACTTTCTCAGTTTCTCTTTCGACCTTTGATGCTCTTTTCAGGTTTTCTGGTCCTTCTTATCCTCGAATTAAGTTAATAGTTCTGTTGTTCGCCTTTGTAAATGATTCTCAAGGCAATAGGGCCACTAATTTGTCACCACGAAAATGCTTACAGCCTACAAGAAAATTATTCTCATTAATATAAAAGTACAATATATATATATATATATATATATATATATATATATACATATATATATATATATATATATATATATATATATATATATATATATATATATATATATATTACTTCAAAACAGAAAATATTCTTTCATCTTTTCCTTTCTCTGAAATCATCATTGACAAAGGTTTTCATCTAGTTCTCATGATCCATCTGGTGTACTCGCCTACCACTTTTCTATCCACAACCACCTTGAGCAATTGGTGCAATTCCCTACTCGTATCCCTGACCTTCTTGTTAATGAACCCAAAATACTTGATCTTTTCATAACTTCTTATCTTTCTAATTTCACTGCTAAACTCTTTCCTCTACTGAGTTCATCCGATCACCTTCTTATCCCTGTATCTAGTTTTGTCTCTTAAAGTCTGCCACAAGAACAGTCCCCGACTTTCTCCAAGAGACGTTTTAGACATTCCGGTGCTGATAACTGGTCTGACTTTCGGTTATGCTTCTCTCATTTCTCATGGAATGATTAGTGTTTTCGTGGGAGGGTTACCTCGGAATGTGCAAAGAATATAACCGAGGTGATTCTTTCTGGCATTGAGTAGTACATTCCCTATTCTTTCCCTTCTACTAAACCTAGAAAAAGTTGGTTTAACTCTGTTTGTTCTCGTGATATTCACCACAGGGATGCTGCCTTCAGGGATTTCCGTCGTCTTCGAATTCCAGAATCTCTTACAACTTATACTTCATAGCGGAATCGATCAAAATTAATTCTTGGCAACGCCAAAAACTCAATTTTTCCGTAGAAAAAAAAACATATCTTTCTGGTTTCTATTCCCGACGCTCTTTCTGATATTTTGCAAAAAAATATCAACTCTAACTTTGCTTTTTCCTCTTTTCCTCCTCTAGTACTTCTGATGGCATAACTGCCGTTTTACCTTCTACTAAAGGTGAACATCTTTGATCAAACTTTGGCCTCAAATTCAACCTTAGTCGTTTCCGGAGCTATTCCTAATCCTTCAACCCCCTCCAACTCATTCATGACTAAAATTGCAATTTCTTCTAATGGTTTCATTTCTGCTCTTTCTGAGCTAAACACTAAGAAGACCTACAGTCCTGATCATATCCCTCCTGTGGTTCACAAAATCTGTGCTTCTGAGTTTGCAACCAGCCTTGATAAATGTTTTCTTCTTTGTCTTTCCACATCCACCTTTCCTTCTTGCTGGAAACGAGTTCTCATTCAGCCTACGCCGAAAAAGGGAAATCATTCTCAACCATCCAACTACTGTTCCATTTCTTTAACCTTCGTTCTTTCTAAAGTTTTCGAATCCTATCTTTAACTGAAAGATTTGGAAAAATCTCAGCTCTTCTAATCCTATCTCTAATTAGGTACTGGCCATCTTCTCTCCCTTCTCTATGACTTTTAATATTACGCTCTTCGGCATTTCGGTGAATCCTTGCTGTGGCGCTGGACATTTCGAAAGCCTTAGATAAAGTCTGGCTCAACGATTTGATTTAAAAACATTTATCTTTCGGAATTTATCCTTCTCTTCGTGTGTTTCTCTCTAATAATCTTTCTGGTCGTTCTATATCGTTGTTGAAGACGGCCAAATTTTATACTTTAAATCTAATAATAGAGGTGCTCCTCAAGAATTTTTCCTTTCCCAAACACTTTTTCTACTTTTTATTAATGACCTTCTCTCTATTACTTCATCACCTACGCATTCCTTTGCTGATGACTCTACCCTTAATACCTTTAATCAATTACTAATTCCAATTTGTGAGATACCCCACCCAAAAATAGTTAATTGAGGCAAGGAAGGTAGCCTTGGAACAAATAACCACTATTCTTTCTTGTTTTTAAAACGGGGGAAGAGAAAACATGGTCGTTTTCAATGACTCAAAAACTCAGTACCTCCATCTCTCTAACGAGACTTAACCTTTCACACAGCTATGACATCTTCTTCAAAAACACTCAACTCAAACC
>SEYY01020767.1:20000-25000 GCA_009176605.1 Armadillidium nasatum | reverse complement strand
ATATATTTATATATTTATGATGTTTGTACCTAATATGCTTACATGGTTGAACAGAAATATTATACACAAATTTATTTTACTCTGTTATATGCTCATAACCTTAAATATACGAAAATTTTATTATAATATCATAATGCTTTTATTTATTTATTTATTTTATTATTTCCATTATTACTATTTTTATTATTATTATTATTATTATTATTATTATTATTATTATTATTATTATTATTATTATTATTATTATTATTATTATTATTATTATTATTATTATTATTATTATTATTATTATTATTATTATTATTATTATTATTTTATTATTATTATTATTATTACTATTATTATTATTATTATTATTATTATTATTATTATTATTATTATTATTATTATTATTATTATTTATTATTATTTATTATTATTATTATTATTATTATTATTATTATTATTATTATTATTATTATTATTATTATTATTATTATTATTATTATTATTATTATTATTATTATTATGATAATTATTATTAGTTTTTAATTATGCCTCAACTTTTCTGTTAGGTGCCGGCTATGACAGAGCTAATCTTCTATCTCTTCACATCTATAGTGAGAGAAATGTTTAAAACGAAACAATTATACCTCATCAGACGAGAACGGTAGGAAAGTTTTTTCCTTTCTGATCAACTTATTCTAGAATGGAGCTAAACACTAACGGTTGTGGGACTATATATATATATATATATATATATATATATATATTATATATATATATATATATATATATATATATATATATATATATATATATATATATATATATATATATATATATATATATATATATATATACTAAAACTTGGGTTTTTTTCTGGATTAAATATATGCTTTCTTTGAAAACACACAACTCAAACCTTCATCTGTTCTTAGTAATCTCGGTGTTTCTTTTTCTCGTGATCTTTCTTGGAAAGATCACGTTACTTCTCTTTTATTAAGTATATAATAATATATGTTCTGAGCTCCTTCGTAATTCTTTTACGCCACCTCAATTGCTTACTCTCTATAGGGGTATTGTTAGCTCCTGGGGTGGTTCCACTCGTACAGCTATCCTTGAAAAGGTGGAGTCTAGGGTTTTTCGCTTCATCAACTTTCCCGCTCTCTCTAATTCTCTTCAATCTCTTTCTGCCTTTCAATTGTTGGGTCATTCTCTCTATACTATGACCATTACAACGGATATTACTCTTCTGAAGTTTCATGTCGCATAGCCCTCCATTAAAAAGGGTTCATGCTACAAGACTTTCTACACAGTCTCATCCTTTCTCTGTCCAACTCTCCGACCCCAGACTTAACTGCTATGCTCAATCTTGTCTGTACTCTACTGGTCAAGTCTGAAACACACTTCCTTTATCCTGTTTTCCTAAATTCCTTTGGCTTGCACACTTTTAAAAGCCGTGTATCATGTCGGCCATTAACGACAAGAATTCCGGCATTTTTCCAACTCTGGTGGATATTGGTAGCCCTCTGGCCTTTAACCACCAAAGTATATATATATATATATATATATATATATATATATATATATATATATATATATATATATATATATATATATATATATATATATATATATATATATATATATATATATTATAAATTAGCATAATAATTTGCATTAATAAAATAGATCATTTCTTATTCAACTCAGGCAGAAATACGATGCTCTAAATTAATTTCAAATTATAATTATTTTGTTAATTATTCACCCAAATAATGAAATATCTAGCTAGTAATAACGCAGCATCTGAAGGAAAGATGGAGAAAATAATGGTTTCTCTAAATCATTTATGCTCGTTTAGCTTTTACACTGATTCGTATATCAAATTATGGAAAATATATGTGAATCGGAAGATTAGGAGTTTTCTTTTTATTTCTTTCCTTGAAATGAAAATCAAGTCATGCAAATATAGTTGTTATAATTAATATGTCTTTTAAATTGAACATTGGGATAATAGATTTTAATATTTTATATATTACTCTTAAGTGTTATTAATTTTTTTTTGTAAGGATAACTCTAGTATGTAATGTCTAGAGACATAATTGTAAATTTACAGTATTGTTAAAATTGAATTCTGCCCTAAAGTAAGTGACTACATATATCCATACTCGGCATTTGTAAGTGTAACAGGTAAGGTAAAGTTGGGAAGTAGATGAAAGTGTGATTCAGAATTTAATATATTACCAACATATTGTTTAAAAATAATTATTATTTATGTTTGGGGACTGATAACTGAACAGAGAGAAGATAAGAATACATAGAAAGACGAATCACACAAGGTTTCTTCAAAGAATAAAGCATGCTACTAGAGAGTTAATAAGAGAGTCTTCTTTAGTGCTAATATTATATAAATAGTGAAAGATTGAAACTGGTCAGTGAGAATGGATGAGTCGATTAGATAAAAAGACCTGGACTTGACCTTTTCAAGACGACCTTTATAACTGTAACTACTCCAGGAATATGATAAAGACCTTCTAAAGAAAATAAAGCAACTGGGACGTGTGAAATATTCTAAAAAGACATTTGAGCATCTAGCTTTGTAAACAAATAAATATGAAATTTCCAAGAAAGATGTGTATTTTCGTTGACGTATCACTTTTGTGAAAAATTTCTAGAAGCTAGATGAAATAATTGACTTTTAATCATTGAAAGCATCAATAATTTTTCTTTCCAAATTATAAAATTAATTTTTTTTCCTATTTCGCAATGAAGGAAAGAGTTAATTATATAACGAGTGATTAAGTCCTTAATCCTTACTACTACTTACTACTGAGTTAAATACTCGAAGGAGCTAACTATTTTCATTCCTACTCATTTTCGAAGCCTTCACTCCTCAAGGAATGAAATGTATTCAGGAGATATTTGGTATGCAAATCAGCAACCCTATATTTTAACGTGGTAATAACCATTTCCTTTCAATCAACTTAACTCTCTGGAATTATTCTTTAACCTTTTGTATAATCTGCTTAATATAGAGTCCCTCGCTGTAAAGATTGCACATTGAGCATTGAGGTCATATTAATTAGCCCATTTTATTTAACATTTCTGAATTTTCTATCTTTTCTTCTACTCGGATTAATGGTAATTGTAGAAAGAGCTTATGGGATAGAAGAGAGCCTTGTGGATCACCACTATTGAAAGATATGGAGCAACACTGTTAAAAGAATTTAAGGAGGTTCGGTAGCCATTAACAATAACTGCTGCAAAAAGAAAGGAAAATAAAGGCAATTTGATACCTAAAAGTCATTTATTTATCAAAAGCTTTGAAAAGATAAGAGGTTGAATGTCATGGGATGATGACAAGAGGATTAGAATGGATTCTCTTTTTCCGAAACAAGCTGAATGCTTTAAACGTGTACTTAAAAGTTTATAATTTTGTATATAAGAAGGAATTATAATATAATAAATATAAAATAATATATATAATATATAATATATATATATATATATATATATATATATATATAATAATATAAATATATATAATATATATATATATATATATAATATATATATATATATATATATATATATATATATATATATATATATATATATATATATATATATATATATATATATATATATATATATATATATATATATATGTTTATATAGAGAAATGCCTAGGAAAAATTATATTATAGATAAAATAATTAATGATACAAATGGAAGTGAATATGTTGGCATGTAAAAAAACCACAGTTAAGTAGGTAAGTAATGCTAGAAATAGTGCTCATTAGATAACCTAATAATAATAACAATAACAGTTGTAGTAGTAGTAGTTGTAGTAGTAGTAGTAGTAATAGTAGTAGTAGTATATTTAAATCGATAATTGATGAAAGTAAAGGGAATAATATTTAGTTTTTAAAATTATAAAACATATAAAATATATTTTACTGTATAATTTTTTTTACTATTGAATATAAATATTATATGACAAGCTTTGAGATACCAATTGCGTTACTTTTTATCTACCAATAGATGACCTTTTAAAAATAAATAAGTGAATAATTGATTTACATTTGATTTTTGAAATAGAGTAGATACAGTTATTAATAAAAAATTTAATTAATCTGTTTAGAGAAAAGTTATTATTATATTTTTACCAATAAAATAATTAAAATTAATTAAAGGTATTCATCCATTTAATTACAGAAATAGGGTAAAAAAAAACAGTTATTAGTTAAAATATTTACACCTTTAGAGATATGTTATTGTAATTTTTTTACCAAGTGGGATAGAAGAAACATTTTTTTTCCAAATTTTTGGAAAAAAATCCATAAAAATCATGAAAACACCATGAAGGAGTGATTCAATCAAAACGAACCTTATATGAAAATGTTCCTATTTCATTCTTCTAAAATATTCTGGAAAAATAAAAAAAAGTATTAAAAAATTTTGAAGGGGGCGTCATTCAAAGTTGAAGCGAGCTATCTTCTAAACCATAGCTCCCACAGAAATTTTACAAGAATACAGAAATGTGTATCGTCCCCAATTATACTGATGCAACAAGTTTTATTTTTCTACTGTGAATATTAAAACAGTTATTTCAAAAAGCAATAATCGACAAAACCAGGCCCAAAAAATGTCACAACCCCCTTGAGGTACCACACCCATGGCTTAACGTAAGTTAAGTGACTTTGCCATCTATACTTTTACAATCACACCCCTTCCAGCAACATCTCTCCACTTATTCCATCTAAACCAGTAGATTTACCTCTTCTCACTTTCCTCAAGGCATTACTTATTTCTTCTATCAGGATTCCACATTCACACTCATCCATCATCCCTCCCTCATCCCTCATCACAGCTACACTCCTAACCCCCCACATTCAACAACCTACTAAAATAATCCATCCATCATGCCCCAACATCCCTTTCTTCCTGTCTTATTTTTCCTTCTATGCCCTTTATTATTTACCTTATTCACCTCCTTCCGAAACATCTTATTC
>SEYY01020767.1:10000-15000 GCA_009176605.1 Armadillidium nasatum | reverse complement strand
TCAAACAATTATAATTCATGCAGTCTAATTACACTTTTGATAACTCACTTTATAAGAAAAATGTGCTATGTAGTCTACAGTAGTAAGCAACACCACATTGGAAGCATTACTTGATATTTTTAGTTAATTAATTCTATTAATCCTGCAAAGCACTATATTTCAAAGTCATAATAAAATCTACTTACCACTATTTTGTACTTCAGCACTTCAAAGAATATTATAATTTCAAGAATAATTGTAGAAATTACCAGTTTTGAAATTTTGTAAACATACATTAATTAATAGATGGTTATAAGAATCTCTTGTGGCAAAAAATTGCAATGTAGCCAATATTCGTTCTAGGCTCGATATTCCTGGTGCACATCTTGTCAAGTTTTGACATTAAAGAATCTACACCAGTAGTAGATATCTTACTTCAGAATTTGGCAAAAATTCAAAATTTAAAGATAGCGCATATTAGTAAATGAGTGGTCAAACTTCAGTGCATTTATATTTGTATTAAATCGAATATCTGACAGTATTTAAAACATGATCGAAACTCACCCTTTTCTTCTTTTCCTTTTTAATCAGTTATCACTATAAATGCTAGAGCTTCAAGAAACAAGTCTGCTTCACTCATTATTTAAGACAGCATCACGCATACAGTTATAGTTAGATGTAGATATCTTGCTACTAAAAATAAATGTTGCATTGAAACATAAATAAAACTCTAGTGTGCCTCAGATTTCGTTGTCTCAGTATAGTTTCATGATTTGGTATTTGTGAAACATTGTTTGGAATATCCATTAAAACTGATCAAATTGGTGTTCCTTGATGTTGCTTCAGTGAGGACTCTGCTTAAGTTGACATTAAATAAGCCATCCCGAACTCTTAGCTAATAATCACTCTTCCTGATAACTTCCATTTTTTGTGAAGTGAATCCGAGAAGTTACTGTCATTCACCAAAAGCCAGTAAGCAATATCGAAATATTGTGAAATAAAATATTGTGAAATAAAACTTAGCTGCAGCCTTTTTTCCTTTGACATTTGTGAGATGAAGACTTTTCTTCTATAGGAACCAATAAAAATCACCTATTATATAAGATTTAAAGTTTTCTTGATATCTGTTTTCCAAAGTTGAAGTTTGCATGGGCAAACTCTGATTATACTCTGCTCTTACATCCCCGAAGTTAGCAGGGAAGAAGTAAAGGTATATAAGAATGTAGAATGCATTTTAGAGTAACATTCTGAATCTCATTCTTTCAAAGCATTTAAAGATATTTTGAATGAGTTCACAGTAATTTCCAGCTCTGTGGTTCCCAAGATGGTTACTATAAACAATATATTCTTAGTCGTGCCTTATTTAGTTTAAAGAAAAACTATGAAATGCACTCGACACTACGGATATGGTCCAGTGAAAAAACTCCAGTTTTAAACTTGCATCTATATGAGTATTCTATTCAGTTTTTCTTTTAAACCAAATTCCCTTCACTCTTTGCAAAATTTTTCATGTGATCAATTAATGTATATATATATATATATATATATATATATATATATATATATATATATATATATATATATATATATATATATATATATATATATATATATATATATATATATATATATATATATATATATATATATATATATATATATATATATATATATATATATATATATATATATATATATATATATATATATATATATATATATATATATATATATATATTATATATATATATATATATATATATATATATATATATAATATATATATATATATATATATATATATATATATATATATATATATTTAGTAGAAATATTGGGAAATACAAAAGATTTCAAATCGTTTAAAATTGGAAAGGCACAAGTGATTAGGTGTAAAAAATCTTAAAGGTAGTTGGTTAGTTCTTGAGTAACTTAAAAAAAGGGGAAATAAAGATGAACGAAAAAGTAACATGGTAAATCCTTTAAGAAAAATAAGAAAATATGAATATTTAAAAAAAAATTACCTCACAAGTAGTTTCCCTTTTGTATTGAAAAAGATTTGCACATAAAGTCTAAGAAGAAGAAGAATATAGGTAAAACGAGAGTTCTTTCATTCACATGAACGAGCTGCATTTCGCTGTTTATGCATTGTAAAAGATCATCTAAAAGTGGTTCAACATGTAGTAAAATGATGCAGTATACATAGTATATGTACTATCAGCCTTTTTGAAATGCTTATTAAGAATATAAAGAAATATTTTACCCAGATAAAAGGAGAGTGATAAATTTTGTAGTGTTTTAATAAAGTGCCACAAAGAGCATACTTGGAAGTTCAGTTATGAATTCAGATCATTTTTCCCGGGGGGATTTATATTGTACCGTTGGGGCTAGCAAAACGTTCGGATCTAGAGGGGAAAAGGATCACATAAACCTAAGCGTGTAAGCACACACGCACTCACACACAAGTGACGTAAGAGTTAAGAAGAGCAATGTCTGTTATAATACCGATATTATAGGGAGAGTGACGAAACAATTCGACGGGCAGAAAGATATTAGAGAGAATTTGTGAGAGCGAGAGAGTTGAAAAGACGAAAAGCCCTACATTTCACCTTCTCAAAGAGAGCTCTATGAGTGGAACAAACCCAAATGTGTAAAGCATTCTCCTATACAGGCCCGAACAACACCCCTTAAGAAAGCAAGCAGCTGGGGTGCCGTGAAGAAATTACAAAGGAGTCTCTGAATACCAAATCTCTTAGAAGCTTGTTTAGAAAGAGAAGTAAAGTTATCCTTCCAAGAAAGATTACGAGAAAATGATGCACCGAGAGTATTAAGAAAAGATGAAGGTTTGAGTTGTGTGTTATAGAAGAAGATGTCACAGTTGTGTGGCAAGTTATGTCGAGCAAAAAGATGGAGGAATTGAGTTTGTTGGCATTGAAAACTGCCGTGTTTTCTCTGACCCAATTTGAAATACGAGAAAGATCAGAGGTCAGTTGCTCCAAGGCCAGACTTCTTGCGTCAATTAACTGTAATTGGGTGGGATGTCTTTCAAACTTAAAAGGAGTAGTGAAGGGTGGAGTCATCAGAAGGAATGAATAGTTGATGAAGTAACAGAGAGAAGGTCATTAAAGAAAAGTAGAAAAAGAGTTGGAGATAGGACAGAACCCTGAGGAACACCATTATTTATAGATTTAAAGGAAGAACGGTGGTCGTCTGCAACATCTGCTATAGAACGACAGGAAAGTAAATCAGCGAGAAAGATAGATACCGAAAGAGGGAAGTTTAGAAATCAAAGCTTTGTGCCAGACGCTATCGAAAGCTTTCGATATATCTAGCTCCACAGCGAAAGATTCTTCGAAACACTTAAGAGCGGAGGACCAAGAGTCAGAAAGAAGGAAAAGATAATCAGTAGAGCGTTGTTTACGAAAGCTGTACTGGCGATCAGAGATAAGATTAGAAGAACTGAGGTGTTTCCAAATCTTGCTGTTTAGGATAGATTCGAAAACTTTTGACAGATCGGAGTTTAATAAATAGGACGATAGTTAGAAGGTTGAGAGGGGTCCACCTTCTTCAAAACAAGCTGAATGAGCACAGGTTTCCAGCAAGAAGGGAAGGTCGACGTGGAAAGACAGAGACGAAATAGATTACCAATGCAGATTGCAATATCAGAAGCACAAGTTTTGAGGACCACAGGAGGAATACTGTCAGGACCGTACGTCTTCTTAGTATTAAGCTCAGAGAGCAGAAATGATGTCTTTAGAAGAAATTTTAGTATTAGACATAAATGAATTGGAAATTGGCTGGAGGAGAAATAGGTCCCGAATCATCTTAGGTAAAGTTAGAGGCAAATGTTTGAGCTAAGAAATCAACTTTAGTAGAAGGTAAAACGCAGTTGTGCCGTCAGAAGATACTAGAGGAGGGAAAGAGCAAAAAAAAGTTAGAGCTCACATTTTTGCAAAATGCCAGAAAGTGAGAGAGGAAGAGGAACCAGAAAGATTATCGCAAAGAGTTTTTGGTGTCACGAAGAATAGATTTAGCACGATTTCAGGTTGGAATATAAGTTGAATGAGTTTCTGGAGTTTGAAGACCACGGAAATACCTGAAGGTAGCATCCCTGCGATGGATAACACGAAAGTACTAAATACTTATAATTTTTGTGCTTTTGTATATTTTTTATATTTAGTGTTTTTCATTTATTATTCTGATTTATTAATTATATTTTATTTTTCAGTGACTCTTGATAATGGTTTAAGATCAGACTAATAAACCGAAACGTAGAAAAGTTATGTCACTATGTTAAAATTATTAAAGTTTAATGGTAAATTCATTATTTGTTATTTTATTCCTGTTTAGATTCTCTCTCAAAAGGAGCACATTAAATTTTAATATATATATATATATATATATATATATATATATATATATATATATATATATATATATATATATATATATATATATATATATATATATATATATATATATATATATATATATATATATATATTATATATATATATATATATATATAAAGAGGAACAAATTTCCAGGAGGGACATTTTGATACACCGGGTATTTCCCCCCCCCCCCGGAAAACCCCATGAATTCATCACTGCTTAGGACTCATCAATCTCCTCTCTGAATACATTAGGAGATTTTGGTCCGTTATTTCAAATAATAAACACGATTTCTTTTATATGATGGTCAGTAATTTTTACCAGACTCCATCCTTTCTTTGTTCTCTTTTTTAAACCTTTTTTTTAATTCTTCCTCTTTCTCTCTTTTGTTTCATTTAATTTAAACTATATTTGTATAGCCGTCATTAATAATTTATTATATTTATATATATATATATATATCAGAGGTGGGCATAAGCGCAAAATGAAGCGCAAAAGCGCAAAAGCGCAATTTGCGCTTTAAAATTTTTTTTGCGCTTTTGCGTTTTGCGCTAAATTTCGAAAATGTGCGCTTTTGCATTTTGCGCTTAACAACTTTTTTAAGAGCGCAAAAGCGCAAATTTGCGC
>SEYY01020766.1:17500-20000 GCA_009176605.1 Armadillidium nasatum | reverse complement strand
ATATATATATATATATATATATATATATATATATATATATATATATATATATATATATTATATATATAATATATATATATATATATATATTATATATATATATATATATATATATATATATATATATATATATATATATATATATATATATATATATATATATATATATATATATATATATATATATATATATATATATATATATATATATATATATATATATATATATATATATATATATATAATATATATATATATATATATATATATATATATATATATATATATATATATATATATATATATATATAAAGTATGATAAATGCCAAAGATTTATTTTTATTCAAAGTTGGGGGGATGGGAAAACAGTTCTTTGTTCAGATTTGCTTTTTATTTGGATTTGAAAGGGTTCAAGTTAAATTAATTAAGAGAGTGGATAAGAGAAGTGAATAAGAGAAGTGGATATGAGAAGTGGATAAGAGAAGTCGATAAGAGAAGTGGATATGAGAAGTGGATAAGAGAAGTTGATAAAAGAAGTTGATAAGAGAAGTGGATAAGAAGTGGATAAAAGAAATGGATAAGAGAAGTGGATAAGGGAAGTGGATAAGAGAAGTGGATAAGAGAAGTGGATAAAAGAAGAGAAGTGAATAAGAGAAGTGAATAAGAGAAGTGGATAAGATGTGGATAAGCAAAGTGGATAAGAGAAGTTTATAAGGGAAGTGGATAAGAGAAATTGATAAGAGTTGTGGATAAAAGAAGAAGATAAGGAAAAGACGCAGGAGTGCTTCAGACTTTACTAATGGAGTACTTTTAAGAATTACTTTATGGTTGAAGGGTTTTGAAAAAAAAATAAAAAAAACTTTCATTTTTTATTTAAAATAAAATTTTTTTTAAAATTTTATTTATATAAATATTATATATATAATATATATATATATATATATATATATATATATATATATATATATATAATATATATATATATATATATATATATATATATATATATTATAAAAGAAAATTTTCCGAAAATAAAAAAAAAAATTTAAAAGTGTTGCTGACTTGCACCATTATCACATTTTGCTTCCTAATCTTTCTTTATTAGAATGTTTTTATAATTTACATAATGCAATATTTGTAAATAACATATGTTGACATATTTGATCTGAAAAAATAAATAAATTCACTATGAACTATTAAATGAACATCAAAATCCTCAAGTAGAATGGAACCTCCTCTGGTCTAATTTTATTCTGATAGTAAGGCTTTATTATAAAAAGTACAATAATTTTCTTTATTTCTAAGTTCACATCTCATTGGCATTGCACTATTCTTAAAGAGTAACTTTTCAAGGTAATATATACCTAGGATCAGCAAATGTATCGAAACGGGGCCCTCAAGCACATGAGTCAATCACTCTATCTTTTGTGCCATCGTACATGGCAATTTTTATTAGAATGACTAAAATATTTTTGAAGTTATCCAGGAGCTAATTGGTATAAAAAAAGTTACAAAGGTATGAAATATTATAAATATATATTAAAATTATTAATATTCAATGTAAAAACATCCTGTTGTGAGATGAAACTTTCCCCTCTCCCTTCAAAGAAAACCCAACTAACCTGTTGCATAGTAATTTAACTAAGCACACAACCGGTTAACAGCACACCGGAATATAACAGCACACAGCTGAATATATATGGCACACCAAAATGAGAAATAAAACTAAAAGTAATTTCAAAATAAATCGGAATTGTCACGAACGAGGAAGAATTATCTAAAATCATAAAAAAACTCAGGTTAGACCTCTCTACACTAATTACTTTTCTAAAAATCGACATCAGTGGATCAAAATGTAGAACGATCTGTTAGGGTGGAGGATCCACAGTGTGATCTTGAAGTAGAACGATATGTTAGGGTGGTGATATTCCCTGTGTGATATTGAAGTAAAACGATCTGTTAGGGTAGGGAGATCCCTGTAAGATATATATACATGAGTATAAATGTAAAAATATAATTAATTTATAAATTAACCATAGTGAGGTAAATTAAGTTTTATGACCTAATGGTTACAAAAGAAGAAGAAGAAAAATATAAAGAACCAACTAAAAGATCACTTCAGGTTAGAGGGAAATTAAGATGGCATATAGAAAGAGTTAAGTTGTAAGTGAAACTAATTAGTTTTCTATTATTTCCTCTATTAAATAAATGCAACCTGAAACCAGTGGTTTTATTGGAAGTACAAGGGACCGGTCCCAAAATCTTCAAGATACTTAAGAAAAATATTACCAGCAAATTAGGTGAGAAATTTTCTTCATTCATTTATTAACCTTAGGTCCCAACTTGCTCTTAATTCACTCTGTTTAGATATAAATTAATAATTAATTAATATTATTATATTTTTTTATACGATATCCCAGTTTTCTTAATTCACTTTATTTTTAGTATATAGGGAACAATTTCCTCTATAATTAATTTTAATCAAAGATCTTTTTTTATA
>SEYY01020766.1:10000-12500 GCA_009176605.1 Armadillidium nasatum | reverse complement strand
GAACTGGCCTCTCGCATTCCTCCACCGTTGCGTCGTCCTCGTTGCACGAGGGGTGCCCTGCTTTCGCATCAATTTTGTGTGGACGTAGAAAATCCCAGGCTGGCCCGTTGTGGTACCTCCTTCTTTCCAGCCACCTCTACTCTGTGGAATTCTCTACCATCGTCTATTTTTCCTCCTGTATTTAATCTTCCACTCTTTAAGGCTTCCGTCTGCGCCCACCTGAGGGCTGTGCTTGAGGTGTGTGTGTTTGAATGAGTTTTGTCCCTGTGTGTGTGCCCCCTCCTTGAAAAGGGCTCTGCCCGTGAGTGGTGGCGTTCTGTAAAATATATATATATATATATATATATATATATATATATATATATATATATATATATATATATATATATATATATATATATATATATATATATATATATATATATATATATATATATATATATATATATATATATATATATATATATATATATATATATATATATATATATATATATATATATATATATATATATATATATATATATATATATATATATATATATATATATATATATATATATATATATATATATATATATATATATATATATATATATATATATATATATATATATATATATATATATATATATATATATATATATATATATTATATATATATATATATATATATATATATATATATATATATATATATATATATATATATATATATATATATATATATATATATATATATATATATATATATATATATATATATATATATATATATATATATATATATATATATATATTATATATATATATATATATATATATATATATATATATATATATATATATATATATATATATATATATATATATATATATATATATATATATATATATATATATAATATATATATATATATATATATATATATATATATATATATATATATATATATATATATATATATATATATATATATATATATATATATATATATATATATATATATATATATATATATATATATATATATATATATATATATATATATATATATATATATATATATATATATATATATATATATATATATATATATATATATATATATATATATATATATATATATATATATATATATATATATATATATATTTTATATATATATATTCTCACAAATCAGAATCATAGGGCTGTTGCATATTAATAACCTTTGGAGTGAAGTGATACACAAAATCTTTTTGCTATTACAGCGTTTTAAAAGTTTGGCTTAGAAAAAGTACCATTTTCAAGTCAGTAACCTCAAATTATTATAAGTATATTAGTCTATCGTTCTATGAAGTTAAACGAAGGCGCTGATGATTTGAAATATAGCCACAGATCTTTTAAATCATATTCTTCATACACCTCAAGCTGTCAAAGTTGTAAAGCCGTGAATTACGTGAAATCTACGTAATTAAAAAATCAGACCACGTGAAATTCACATCTTTAAAAATTACATGTGGCGCCTAATCAAAGAGGGATTAAGTTTAAGGATCTCCTAAAAAGAGAATCGGATATTTACTCGCGGATGTCATAAAGAATGTTAAGAGAAAAGTTCAAACGTCTGCTGCATGAGAACGAGCATGATTGTCAAAAAAAATATCTTTTTAAAGACGAAAAAATCTTTACCTTGGAAGAATGTTTTAACAAACAAATCACAAGGGTATATATTAAGTCATCTAATGAAGAAACAGAACGCCTAACCACGAGTCCTAAGAATTCATCATCCTACTTCTGTGACGGTTGGTGAGAAGTGAGTTAGGATGAGGTTGCAGACATCCACTTTTGTGATAAAGATATTAAAGCCTCTACAACCCTGTACAAATAGCCCTTTTTGTAGGCGTGGTAAAACCACTAATTCAGATAGACTCTCTCTAAAATGAACCATGAACTTTTCAACAGGATTTGATAAATAAATAATGAATAAATAATAAATAAATAATAAAAAAAACAATAAATAAATAGATGATGATTCTATGTTTTCATTTCACACCCTTATTTGCTACATTATTTTTAGAGTATATATATATATATATATATATATATATATATATATATATATATATATATATATATATATATATATATATATATATATATATATATATATATATATATATATATATATATATATATATATATATATATATATATATATATATATATATATATTTCTGCCTTTGCGTGCAATTCTGCATTCTGAGGGACCTTCCTGACATTTTCTTTGTCGGTTCACTCTGCTCTTTTAAATTTGACATGAATTTGACAATATTTATTAATCAGCCGTAAGATAAATATCCAACTCTGCTCTTTTAAATTTGACATGAAACAATATTTATTAATCAGCCGTAAGATAAATATCCAACTCTGCTCTTTTAAATTTGACACCTGCCAGGAATAAGAGGTAATTAGGTCGTTGTGAAGTTTTTAACTACCTTTAGATACTCTGCAAGAAAT
>SEYY01020765.1:0-5000 GCA_009176605.1 Armadillidium nasatum | reverse complement strand
CATATAGTGATACCTTCCCATCATAGGGGACACCAACCTCGATGATGTAGCATTTGTTATTGGTTTTATCCGTCAGGACAATATCTGGTCTATTGCATGGGATATTATTGTCAGTTGGAATCGGGTAATCATAAAGAATCTGGACTTGTTCATTATCTATTATTGATGGTGGGGTGACATTTCTATGGTTATCAGGTACTATTTCTATGTTATATTTTCTGCATAGTCTATAATATATAAGTTTGCATATTGTATTGTGTCTCTCTGTATATATATGTCTATGTAGTAGGGTCTCACATCCAGATAATATGTGGAGGGCTGATTCTCCCTCAATCCCACACATCCTACATATATCACTGCAGTTCTGTTTTTCGATGTGTTTTTTAAACCAATTTGTTCTGAGTCCACCATCTTGGGCTGTAATTAGTAGCCTTTCCTCTTCAAACCTTAAATATCCTTTTGCTATTAACTCAACTGTTTTTTCTTTATCTATGAAGGCTTTATCCAGTACTCCTTCTTTATATTTTTCGCGTGTTTATGATTGCGCCATTCTCTTTCATTAACTTTCATCCTGCTTACTTTATATGTTTGCTTTTTTTTCTTTATTTTATTCATCACATCTACATCTTCCATATGCATTTCTTCATTTGCCTCTATTAAATGTTCGTCGAGATAATCGCTTGCTTTTTTAAATATAGAAGTTGTTGTTGCTTTTCTTTCTTCGTGTTCTTTTACCCATTTTATATATTTTGTACCTTTTCCTTTTATATATTCGCTTAAACCTATTATTTCCTTCTTGTGTATTTCGTCTATCATTGGTACAGCCATACCTCCTTCATTTCTAGGCATATATAATCTGGCAGTGCATTGGTTTTTATATAAGAGTTTATGTGCATGTAATAATTTTTTGTTTTTTACATCTAATTCGTTAATCTCGCATTGGAACCAGTCAATAATTCCAATACCATAAGTTATTATGGGTATAGCAAGTACCTTAATAGCCTCAATCTTGTTTTTGGGTTTTAATTCAGTTTTTAAGATTGCTTTTAATCTGTCTAGGTATTCTTTCCTGATTCTACTCTTCATTATTTCATTCTCTATTTTTTCTGACTCCTCTATGCCCAGATATTTGTATGTAGCTTCCGGTTCTAATTCTTTTATTACAGTATCATTAATTATAATGTTTTCAGCTTCCGCTCTTCTCCCTTTCTTTAGCAGCACATATGCACACTTTTCAATGCCAAAATCCATTCTGATATCTTCTGAAAATCTCTTCACTATCTCGATCTGTCTTTCAGTCTCAGTTCTGTCTGGAGAGTATAATTTTATGTCATCCATATAAAACAGATGAGAGATTTGCTTAGATTTTTTTTCATTCCTTGGGTTAACTCTATATCCATTTCTTAAGTTGTTTATTATACTATTTAGAGGGTTCAGTGCCAGTACAAATAATAGAGGGGACATGGTGTCACCTTGAAATATTCCCCTTCTTATTTTTATTTCGTCTAGTTTTAGGACTCCTTTTTCATGTGGTAGTTTCATACGTATTTTCCAGGTGGACATTGTTTTTTCAATAAAGTTGACAATTTTTCTATTAATTTTATAAATTTTCATGATTTATTTTATCCATGAATGAGGTACACTATCATATGCCTTCTTATAGTCGATCCATGTCATGCATAGATTCTTTTGAGCTTTTCTGCTGTTTTCCATAATCATTTTATTAATCAATAGTTGTTCTTTAGTCCCGTATGAATTTTTTGAGCATCCTTTCTGTTCTTCATTTAATATATCATTATTTATGATATGGTTTTGTATTCTTGTAGTTATGATGCCTGTTAATATTTTATATAGTGTGGGGAGGCATGTGATTGGTCTATATTTGCTTGGGTCTTCTGTTTTGTCTGACTTTGGGAGCAGTGTTGTTTCTCCTGTAGTGAACCACATCGGTATCTCTTCATTTCCTTCAATTATTCTGTTATAACATTCTATTAGAGGGTCCATAAGAATGGTTATCTTTTTTATCCATATATTTTGTACTCTGTCGATACCTGGTGCTTTCCAGTTGTTTGTCTTTTTTATAACGTTTCTCACTTCTGATTTCTCGATCTTCGGGTGGTTCATTTCTATAATATCCCTATTCCTTGGTTGATTTTTTATTTCTTCTATCCATTCTGCCTGTTCATTATGATGTATTTCATTTTCGTATATATTTCTTCCAAAACCTGTCACACTGTTCTATAGATGATACTTTCGGTACGACTTCCTGTTTCTGCCGCAGTGTTTTGTAAAATTTACCTGGATCTTCCTTGAACATTCTGTTTTGTTTTTTTCTCTTTTTCTACCTTTTCGTATCTTTTCAGTTTTTTAGATTTTGCAGCTAGCAGCAATTTTCTTCTAACCATCGCGTGAGATAGTTTATCACCATTTCTTATTCTTTCTTTATTAAGCATATTTTCAACTTTGCTTTTTGCTATTTGTGTTGTAACCTCTCCCCTTCTAAACATTGTTAGTACCCCTATCTCACTTCTTAGGTTTTCTATTTGTTTTTGTAATCTAAATTTCCACGGTGGTATTTTGTTTCTCTTAGTTTTTGTATTTCCTTCTTGTTCTTGAGTAGTTTCAGTTCCCATTGCATCTGCTATTGCTCTACTTGCTGCATAATATAGTCTGTTCACGTCTGAGATATTGCGATTTGGGGGTATCAGTCTTGGTAGTACCCTGTTAGTTATACCAATATATTTATTCATTTTTTTCCAATCTGTTATTTTCCTAACTTTCTTTCTCTGGTTCATTCCCAAAACTATATCTTCGTCCCTGTATTTCGCTATCATATTCAGAAATTCCTCTTCTCTGTCATCATTTATATCTTCTATAGGATTTATTTATGCATAGTTTATGGGTGGAATTTCTTCTTCAGATATATCTAACATATCATTCTCTCCACTGATTATATCAGAGTTACTCTCTTCCTCTTCACTTGTTGGTTCTTCGTCTAGTAGCGGATCATCTTTTTCTTGTATTATTATAACAAGGTCTTCTTTGGTGTTAAGGTTTTCTTTCTCATGTTCCGTCTCTTGCTGGATGGTTGTATCTCCATGTTTTATCTCCATGCGTCAGCATGTGTGTTTTTAAGTTTCCTCTATAATTACATTCATAGGAACAGTGAGAACATTTAAATAATTTTACTTTTTTTTCACTCCTTTTAAGGGTTTTTATGGAGTCATTCTGAATTGAACCTCAATCCTTAGAATGACCCCTTATTTCCTATCCTTTGGTGTCTTAACGGTATCCCAGTACCGTTCTTAAGATACTTATACTTTTTTTTATCACAGCCATACTTAGTTCCAATGTGGAAACCTGTATGGGTAACTTCTCTAGATGTTTTGTTAAACTTTTTTTAATTATTCCCGTCGCTCCCACGTTTCTATGCTCAAGCAAATGGGCTTCGACCAGAATAGTATTTTTCCAACTCCGGTGGAATTCGATGGGTCTCCGGCCTTTGCCCACCGGAGGATATATATATATATATATATATATATATATATATATATATATATATATATATATATATATATATATAATATATATATATATATATATATATAGGAACCGACCGGGGTTGGAATTTTTCCGGGGCCAGGGCCGGGGTTCTGGCCGGGGTTACCTAAAATTTGTAAAGAGGTCAAAAGCACTGAAATTTTTTATTAAGAAAATTAGATTTAAATTTATTTTAGGTTTATTTAATTATAAGGAAGGAGTAGAATAGCCAACATGCACTTAAATTAATGATTGCATTTTCTCCGAAAAAAAAAAAGTTCAGAAAATTGCAGTTTCAAAAATGTAAAAAAATTTAAAAAAAAAAATTTTTTTTGATTCTGATTCACAATAGTTATTCAACAGGTTTACCTAGGTAAGACCCTAAAGTAAAGTTTGAAAAAATGTAAGATATAAAATTACCAATATAACCTGTATTTATACATATCATTGTTATTTTATTGTTATGTAACAAACTTGTTTCATTAGCTACATTATTTAAAAGTTATTATTTTGTTTATACTTTCAGTCAATATGGCTAAAAGATCAGCTTCAGCAATATAGGTGTACTTTACAATGTTTCAGGGATAGGCTCGAAATAGCTAAAATAACATCTGCAATCAGGAAATTAGAAGATGATCTCAGGGTTTACAAAGTAAAAAAATTTCATCCAAATTACGTATTTTCTTTGTTCAGTAAAGAGGCAAGAATGTTTTATTTTCTTTCGAAATTTGCACGTACTGACACCTCTTTGCCAGAAGAATAATATTAATAATAATAATAATAATAATAATAATAATAATAATAATAATAATAATAATAATAATAATAATAGTGAAATTCTGTAATACTATATAATATATATATATATATATATATATATATATATATATATATATATATATATATATATATATTATATATATATATATATATATATATATATATTATATATAATATATATATATATATATATTAGTGATGGATCGGATGTCATTTTGCTGATGCGGATGCGGATGTCGAATTTTGGAGAAGTGCGGATGCGGATGTTGAATTTTTGAAAATGCGATTTAATGCGATGTTGATTTTCCGAAAATGCAGATGCGGATGCGGATGTTGATTTTGGTGCGGATGCGGATGCGATGCCATCACTAAATATATATATATATATATATATATATATATATATATATATATATATATATATATATATATATATATATATATATATATATATATATATATATATATATATATATATATATATATATATATATATATATATATATATATATATAGATATATATATATATATATATATATATATATATATATATATATATA
The DNA here is from genome assembly GCA_009176605.1 of Armadillidium nasatum. Taxonomy (NCBI): domain Eukaryota; kingdom Metazoa; phylum Arthropoda; class Malacostraca; order Isopoda; family Armadillidiidae; genus Armadillidium; species Armadillidium nasatum. The sequence goes on along the minus strand of SEYY01020765.1, from coordinate 119 downwards.
TATATATATATATATATATATATATATATATATATAAGAAAAGGAGCTTTCAAAAGAAACAGAAAAAAAAAGTAAATATTGAAAAACAACAGGATCTTATTTTAACATCTTAATTTTCT
>SEYY01020764.1:22500-31161 GCA_009176605.1 Armadillidium nasatum | reverse complement strand
TGTAGTCATAGTCTCATGATTGCCCATGCCATGACGTCACAGTATATGGTGTGTGTGAATGTGTGTTTGTGTGTGTAAGTTTGCGCATGCGTAGGTGACGCTATCACCGAGAGTGCCTACATCCTGATTGCCTCACAGCTGTATCCGGATGAAGCCAATGAGGCATCGTATGTTGTCTTATCCTCAGTGCCAGCTTCGCTGACTCCCCTCCTACCAAGTGATTATATAAAGAAAATGTATGACGTCGTTAAAAATATGGTCATGACGTCATAATATTTGAAAGTGGAAAATATACCCTCTAAAAAATAAACTGTCACGTGATGATGACGTCATGAATATTTATGCATGCGGTCGCGCCCCGCGATTATTCCGCATCCGTAGCGCCGCAGCGCCCGTGCCCGACCAAGCGCCCTCGAAAGAGCTCCAACCCACGGTTATGGATCTGCGAGTCAACTAAAAGAAAACACTGAAATACGTAATAACCATATTGTTATGTAACAATAGATGATTATTATACAATCAATAAAAATAATAGCGATTTCAAAGTCGAAAACGTGGCGCGTGAATACAACAATTCTCTCATTCTAAGATATGATCAAGTTGGTGTAGTGGTAGCGTGATAGAATTCAAACCACAAGGTCGAGGTTTCGAATCCTGGTCTCACAAAAGTTTTAAGTTCTTACGTAAATATCGGAGGAAATTTGATTCACTAAAGATGGCGCTGCGTTCAAAAAGAAATGGCGGGAAAATTCAAAATCAAATTCAAGATGGCGGAAACCACGTGATCAAAATGCCGGAAAAAAATCAAGTAGTTAAGAGAAAAAAAATCTAAAAAAAAGAGAATCTAAAAAGAGAATAATCACATGATGAAGGAAAAAATGGCTGTCGGATGATGTCATAGTCTCAAGATAACCCCGTGCCATGACATCATAGGGTAAAGTGTGTGCGCATGCACAGATGACGTCATCACTGAAAGTGGCTGCATCCTGATTGGTCAACGGATTTAGCCGGATGTTGCCTTACCCTCAGTGCCAACTGGCACTCCCTTGGTGTCAAGTGCAACTGGCACTCCCCTTAGTACCAACTGTCATTACCCTCAGTGCAACTGGCACTCCCCTCAGGGCAAGAGGGTGGGGTCTAGCATGAGTGCCAAGTGACACATAGTTGTCTAGCACGAGTGCCAAGTGCTAGAAATGGCACTCAGAAAAGAGCGTGAGTTAGGCCCTGGCACTAGCACATGAGGCTTGGCACGTGCCTGGGGGCATGAACAAAGGGAAAAGGGATGGAGATTAAAGGGTTAAGTGTCAAAAAGGGGCAGGGTTTAAGGGATTAACATAATTAATTAGCGGAGTATCAGGATTAATTATCCGATTAATCGACCGATTATCAAATTAATCGGATTAAAACACCTCACGAAAGACCACGAAAAGGGGACTCCGCCCCCAAAAACACCTCATGAAAGAAAGACCATGGTTTCCCTTCACTTGGCACTCTTTCACCTCATTTTGCACTGGCACCTTTCACTTTCACCCCCTATTAAATATATATATGTAATATATATATATATATATATATATATATATAATAGTATATAATATATATATATATATATATATATATATATATATATATATATATATATATATATATATATTATATATATATATATATATATATATATATATATGATTTGGACTACTATGTTAATTTAGGTAATTAGCTCCAAAACACAATTATCTTCGTATTCCTTTATTAAGATGCACAGATGCAAAAGTGAAATGTTAAATGAGAGGCAACAATGCCCCGAGCAAAATAATGGGTATAATCCAATAAAGCACAATATATATTTAAAACAGGAGTACACTTTTATCACTTCGTCGTTGATTAGTTGTGATTCATAGATCGAATATTAATTAATATAATTCCGTTAGCTCGCCTTATTGAGGTTTACGGATTGGGAACCCCTTCTCAAGGCATTGACAAACGCTAACTGCTTCTTCTACTCCCCGCGCTTGAAGGCATCTTACTTTGGGAGCTTCTCATTGGTCGGTTTAATCTACGTGCCGTTTTAAAGCATCATTATTACAACTTTAGTAATTGTTATCTCAACTAAAATTAACTAATAATTAATATATCGTTAAGGGTTATAACAACCTTTAGTTTCATAATGATTTATTTATAAAATAACACGTAATTATATTTAAGCAAGAGAATGCCGAATTCACAATACAGATCTTCGTTTAACACAAAGGGGGGTGAGGAGTTGAGACGGTCAGAACATATATAATATATATATATATATATATATATATATATATATATATATATATATATATATATATATATATAATATATATATATATATATATATATATATATATATATATATATATAATATATATATATATATATATATAATATATATATATATATATATATATATATATATATATATATATATATATATATATATATATATATATATATATATATATATATATATATATATATATATATATATATATATATATATATATATATATATATATATATATATATATATATATATATCTTCCCGTCGAATTGTTGCGTCACTTGCTCTATACTATCGCTATTACAACGGACATTGCTCTTCAGAACTCTCACGTTGCATGCCTCCTCCATTGAGAAGAGCTCGTGCGACACGATTTTCTACACAGTCTCATCCTTTCTCTGTCCAACTCTCAGACCCCAGACTTAACCGCTATGCTCATGTACTCTACTGGTTTCCCAACTTCCTTTGACTTGCACACTTTTAAACTCCATGTTTCGGGTCACATTGGCCATTAGCGACCAGATTCAGAATGTTCCCTAATTCTGGGGGAATTTGGTAGGCTTCCGGCTTTTGCCCACCAGAGGATATATATATATATATATATATATATATATATATATATATATATATATATATATATATATATATATATATATATATATATATATATATATATGCTTAACCGGTATCAATATCAGTATTAATTTCTATATTAAAATTAATGGTTTAGCAACCACAACTCTATGAAATATTTGTTAAACAATGGGTAACAATCAGGTTAACGGTTTTAATAGTATTGTCTAATTATTATTGGGAGTTAGATTGCTATAATAATAACAATAGTAGTAGTAGTAGTTCTATTCAGCTTTATTCTATTCAGTAGTTCTATCAATTGAATTTTCTCTTCCAATTTTCAAAAGGATTTTTTGATCTTGTACTTGATGACCGGTTTCGTTTGCCAACTTCGGACATCATCAGAACTTGAATTTTAGAAGATGAATATTTATTTTAAAATGCTAACCCAAAAGTTAATTAAGATTATAAATTTTGAAAAATTATCAATAAAGTGAATATTAATTTTTGAGCTTCACTTAAAATGACATTGGTAGACGCTGTTATGTCCCATCTGTCAATCAATCAGTCGCCAGTCGCGCGACCAGTAAATCTTAACGTACAGTCAGACTCTTGTAAGTAAATTGGCACACAATGGGGACTAACTGAAAGGGCATCAGCCGTCTTCAAGATTTTAAGTCAAAATATAAGATTATAAAATTTAAAAAATTAATAGGGATAAACGCTGGTATGAAACATCTGTCAATCAACCAGTCAGGTAACCAATAAATGTCGACGTACAGTCAGATTCAGGTAAATAAATTGGCACACGATGGTGAATATCCGAAAGAGCATCAGCAATATCTTGAAAGATATTTGAAGGATTTCATTATTAATTTTGTTGTGAAGCAATCGTAAAAGTTGGAAGAAGCTCGTAATCTTGACAATAACTTTAGTTGTTCTATTCGTCTTTATTTTAATATCAATTGAATTTTCTCTTCCAATTTTCCATAGAATTTTTTGTTCTTCTATTTGTTTACCGGTTTCATCCACAAACTTCGGACACTATTATAGCTTGGATTCTAGAAGATGAATATTTATTTTAAAATGTTAAACAAAAATTAATTAAAATTATAAATTTTTTAAAACTTATTTTTAAAGTTTATAGTCTTTAAAATTTATAATCTTAATTAACTTATGGTTTAACATCATAATATAAATATTCACCTTCTAGAATCCAAGCTCTAATGATGTCCGAAATTGGTGGACGAAACCGGCCAGCAAATAGAAGGAAAAAATATCATTTGGAAAATTGGAAGAGAAAATTTAATTAATAATGATAATAATAATTCATGGATATGTATTTATACTTGACCAACATTTTCATAAAGCAAGGTTGCCAAGCAAGAAGGAAAAACCGAAAAACAAAGTCCATGAGGAAAAGGACCTACAATAGATCAGAAATGTCAGGAAATAACTACACCAAAGATTTTTCAATAACATTCACAAAGTAAAAGCTAATATAAACGCCAACTTCCACAAAAGTGAGAGCAATAGTAATATACTGATTATACATTCCTAGTCATTTGATCAATTATTAATTTTAAGGTGCAGGCTAACTTTAATAACTAACTACAAACTTGCCAATTAGGCTTTCATACCTTCTTTTAAAATCTAGCAACTCTGTTTTGTAAAGATTATGGCCATAGTATAATATATTTATTGTGTTTAGTCCTGTGGTTGTTAAAGTCTGGTTTTAAAACGTAGCTTTGTTTGAAAAAAATGATATATGATCACTATTTTCATTTAATTTTATGGTGATGGTATAGATTATTAATATAATGATAATGATATTAATATAATGATAATAATATAATGTGGGGATAGTTTGAAGGTTAGCATGGTACAGGGTAGTATTTTGTTAGTGTGAGGGTACTGTTCATGCCGTTCGTTAGTTTCGCACTCGAAAGCTGTACAGCAAGTGAGGTCTTGCATAAACTCGTGATATCCTGCTGAAGTATTATAGTATTTTGTCTCTGAAGAGGGACGTCGCTTGTAGTTTGTGGCAAGTTCTTTTCTCAAAAATAAAAGAAATGGTATATATTTATATAGACGAGATAAACCTTGTAGAAGCATTAATTATTTGACAATATATTTTGTGGCAATAGTCGGTTTCAAGGGAAACTAAGAAAATGCAATGATCTGAAATCAATTTTTTCAGTAAATTGGGATGCAGAAAAAAATACCAAACACCAAAAAATATTGAAAATGTAATTAATATAGAGTAATAAATGTGATCATTTAACATCACATTGTATGACTTCGGTGTCAAATTAACATCTGGCTATGTATTACCAGAAATGTCTTCTTACTGTCTATTTTTCTATGTTACTATGTACCAGGTTGCTGTATAATATCAGAGTGAATTTTATAGTTATTTCAGAGAAGGAGAAAATGTTTTGATTTATATTAAAAATATGAAGACAAAATAGTTCATTGTGTTGATAAATGATCATACTTATTACTCTTTATTAATTATATTTTTAATATTTTTTTTTTTGTTTGTATACAAAATTTTCTGTACCCTAATTTATCAGAAAAAATTTATTTCAGATGATTTTATTTTTAATTCTAATGATATTCATTACAAGTCAGTATTTAACTGTGATGAAGTTCATTCCCAACTTCAAATATAGACCACTTCTGGGTTTTTATAAAAAACCTGTCATTGATTTGGCCTTCTTTCGCAAAAATTAGGTTATATAAACTTGTGCTTTTACACTAATAATCACTATATATATCTGTAAACCTCACAGCAAACTTTGGTAACTAGAGTTTGTAGTTTGAAGGTTATTAGGCATTGAAGTTTGGTCTTTCAACTTTGATTTTACATTTTTCTCAAATATAAAAAAAAAAAATTGCAATCAAACTGTATGTTTTAGAGTCAAATAGACCTCATTTTTGAACTGCACAGACAAAGGTATATAAAAGAGACCATTTTTGGCTATCTTGCAACCATATCCAGCTGCACCAGAGGGACCTCAATATGCCTCTTTGTAAAGCTGAGAGTGAATATCTCAGGCTAGGGGTCTCAATTGGGAACCATTTCAGTCAAAGTATGGGTCCTACAAAGCTGAAATTTGATGTGATTTCTATTAAATACCAGGCCATCATAAATGCCAAATTTAATTAAAATTGGAAAAGGCGAGGTGGGAAAAATTTCTGAAATCCTGTCCATTGTTGTGGAATGACGTATATATATTAAGGATTAGCCAGATACCCAGTTGCTATCCAGTTATCAGGCCTATCCAGCCTTTTTTTGGGGTATACAGCTGGATTGGGTACAAATATGATCCTGCCAGATATCTGATAAAAATAAAATTCTTAATTTTAAAAACTAAATATATATATATTACCATATATATATATATATATATATATATATATATATATATATATATATATGCACCAACTGGGGCCAAATTTGGCTGAGGTTGCATAAAATTTGTAAAGAGGTCAATAGCACTGAAATTTTAGGTTAAGAAAATTAGATTTAATTATAAGGAAGGAGTAGAATATTCAACATTCTCTGAAATTAATGATTTTATGCATTTTTTTTTTTTTTGAGAAAATTAGATTTTGTATAATAAAAAGTTTGAAAAAAATACAAGAACTTTTTTTTTTTTTTTTATTTCACAATAGTTATTCAGCAGGTTTACTTAGGTAAGAGTAAGACCCTAAGTTAAAGTTTGAAAAAATGTAAGATATAAAATTTTCAATATAACCTGTATTTTAGATATCATTGTTATTTTATTGCTGTGTATGAAATTTGTATCATTCAGCTACATTATTTCAAAATTATATTGTTTATACTTTCAGTCAATATGGCTAAAAGATCAATTTCAGTAGTGTGGGAGTACTTTACAATGTTTCAGGATATGCTCGAAATAGCTAAATGTAACATCTGCAGTCAGGAAATTAGAAGAGGACCTCCAAGTGCCCCAAGTAAAAAATTTTCATCTAAATCTTTATGGGGGCATCTAAAATTAAAAAACAAAGATGAACATTCATTAGCAGAAATGGAACGGTCAAAAGAAACCGAAAGAGAAAGAAAATATCGAAAAATTAAGAACCAAAATCTTAATTTTCTTATATTTTGTTTGAAAATTTTTTTTTTATTATATGACTGATGGAGCTGAAATTTTCAGGGTATATGCATTTTTTCCCAAAGTTCTGAGTTGATTTTGAGCATTTTTCTGAGCCTATAATTATTTGAAATTTATTTGGACCCAAAGTTGAAAAAAAATGAAAATTGGGATCAAACCATTGGTCCATATGAGATGAAAATTTAACTGAATAATCTTAGCCCCAATTTCTTGCATTAGTGTGAACAGATTTTTGATATTACTCCTAGGAAAAAAGTTATAAGCACTTGAAATTTTTTTGCAAAAATCATACTTTTCTAGAGAAAAAAATTATTTTAAAAAAAATTATACCTGCTAATTTCTTTATTTTTGGATATTGTTTAGAGGAGGGACAGGGCTATAACTTTTATTTAGTGCATTAAATGCCATTTGTTTGAAGCAAGAAATAGCCTCTCAAACTTTGTGAATTTTTGAAATTTGGTCAAAAAAGGAACCTTTTCTGAAAGGCTATATCTCGAAACCAAGTATTATTGAGAGAAATTTGTAGCCCCATCCCTCCTCTATACACTCACCAAAATAAGAAATGTTATAGTTGTAGTTTTTTGTTTTTGTTTTTTTTTTAAAAAAAAAAATTAAAATTTTTTTTTTTTTTTTTTTTTTTTTTTTCAATTTTTCAATAGTTGGTCAGTTTTAGGCTTGTAATATTTTTTTTATAACTCTAGGAACAAAAGTTTATTAATTAAAAGTATTTATAGCCCATAGAATACTGAATAAAAAGTCCAAATTTCAAGTCATTCCAAAAAGTGGTTTGGCCTCACCATTCATTTGAAAAAGGGTCAAATTTCCCAAAAAAGTCTTTTTAACAGTTAATACTCAGAAAAACACTAGAAATGGACTTTTATCACCAGAAAAAAAGCCATATACACTGAAAATTTTCACCAGAAAAAAAGCAATATACACTGAAAATCTGAAATTTTCAGTGCATATTTTCCTGGTGAAAAGGAGAATTGGCTAAAAATAAAAATTTTTTGAAATTGAACTGTCCCCTTAAGTATAATTTGCCTTTTTAACCCCAGCAGCAAACCCCAGTTTTCCTTGATTCTTAGCCAGGGCCAGGGTTGCCTAAAATTTGCAAAGAAGTCGAAAGCACTGAAATTTTAGGTTAAGAAAATTAGATATAAATTTAATTGAGGTTTATTTAATTATAAGAAAGGAGTAGAATAGCCAACATTCACTTAATGATTATATGCATTTTCTCTGAAAAAATTTCAGAAATTTGCAGAGTTTGTATAATAAAAGTTTTCAAAAAAAAGTACAAATTTTTGAATTTTTTATTTCTGTTTCACAATAGTGATTCAATAGGTTTATCTAGATAAGATCCTAAGGTAAAGTTTGAAAAAATGTAAGATATAAAATTATCAATATAACCTGTATTCAAACATATCATTGTTATTTTATTGCTATGTATCAGACTTGTATCATTTAGCTACATTATTTCAGAATTATTATTTTGTTTATACTTTCAATCAACATGACTAAAAGATCAGCTTCAGCAGTATGGGAGTACTTTACAATATTTCAGGATAGGCTTGAAATAGCTAAATGCAACATCTGCAGTCAGGAAAGTAGAAGAGGATCTTTGGGTGCCCC
>SEYY01020764.1:0-17500 GCA_009176605.1 Armadillidium nasatum | reverse complement strand
GAAATTATTGGTCAGAGTGTTCCAAAATGAAAAAAAGAATGAGGCTCCAGGATAAAGATATAAATGAAAGTGACCAATTAATCTATTATGAGATTATGGGGTGACGTCAGAAAAGAAGATACTGAATAAGAAAGCCAAGTTGTAAATATTGTATAAAAAATTATATTTTTGATTCCATTGAATGCTTTATTTCCAGGAGTTTGAAGAATTAATCTTATAAAACCAAATGGTAAATTTAAGTTCATAAATAAACACGACAGAAAACTGTCTTCTTTTATTATAATTTATCAACTTCAGAATCCGCAGCTTTATGCTTGTATTGGTGAAACACTTTTGATTGAAGACTTGGAAAGTTTTCATCAAGCTACCCATTTTTGGTTTCATTAAAGTCCTAAAGGTTATTTTATTTTATTTTTTTTTTTCATTCATTAAATCCTGGTGGTGAAATCATGTACTAGTAAGGTTTTTTATTACCTTTTCTATTTCATTCTTTTAGTATTTGACTGACGATTTTTTATAAAATGTTTTTTCTTGTTTCTGGTATAGGTTGTATTATTAATTATTCATTTTCATAACTAAATTAAAAGATGCCCTTTTTACCTTTTTTTTTTTTTTTAATTTTGTCAGTTTTTATATTTAGATTAATAAATCTTTGTTCCTTATACTAGGATATATATATATATATATATATATATATATATATATATATATATATATATATATATATATATATATATATATAATATATATATATATATATATATATATATATATATATATATATATATATTATATGATCTCTGTATTTTTCTTCTATGCATTTTTTGTTTGTGTTTTATTATATTATTATTATTATCATTATTATTTTTATTATTATTACGAGAGTGAGCTAAAGGTTTTTTTTATTATTATTTTAAAGGCTTATAAAGTAGTGCATGTAGTCCAGAGTATTAGTGTGTGAAAGAGTATTAAAATTGACACCAAATATATCAATTTTAACATATTGTTTTGAATCAGTATTTCATATATTATTGAAAAGTGATTTAAAATTATATAATTGATTATTAACCTATGAAGAAAAGTTTTTGACTATTATAAAAAGTCAGAATTTTTAGTAGGACACAAAATGCCTTGACCTGTTTGCAGAGAGAGATGTTAAATGTAAAATTCATTTCTGACAACATTACTTAAATAAATGTTTATTTTTTTTTCAGATATTTGAATGGTGGTACTTTCGAAAATATGGAACATCTTTTATCGAACAAGTTTCCCTTAATCATCTTAGTCCCTGGATTGGGGGAGGTGACCCCTCTTCTACTGAAAATAATCAAAATTCCACTAACATCAATAATAATCAACAGAGTGTACCAGGTTAGATGAAATTTACATCTGTTTTTAATATCTTTGTTACTATTATTATTATTATTAATATATAAATACTAATATTATTATTGTTTTGCTTTAAATTATAAATTCTTCAAAATTTTAATAAGGAATTACTTGCAGTAATTTATAATGAGTTATGGTAACCACTTTTAATTTTAATGTTTAATCATAAAATTTTTGAGCCTCTGCTTCATAATGGAAAAAAATATTAACAATAAAAATATTGAAGCAAATATCTAATTTCGAGAATTTTTTGAGTTAATATCTATTATATTTTATTTATATATTTTTTATGAATATTTCTTCAGAATACTGTTTTCAAAACTTATACATAAATTTTATCAATATTAAAATAAAAATTATTATTACTATTACTTTAAGAGAGTTTATAAATATATAATGAAAATGTAAAAATTTTAATATCCATTTCATTTTAAAATATTAAAATCTATAAGATTTGTAATTAGGATTTATCTGTAAAAAAAAATTTAAATTTACATATTATTATTATTATTCAATATTAAAATATTATTTTCAGCATCAAATTGTTACATATGTATACCATTATTTCCTTTTTATATCTAGAACATTAAATCTAATTTATAATAAAGCTAATAAATGAATTATATTGTTAACTTAAAATATGAATGTATAATATGCATTTAAAAGAGTAACTTGAATCCTTAGTAGTATTTCCTTTTAATAGTTTCTGAATATAATTAATCGATATACTAAATCAATTGTAATATCACCTATCCTTACTATTTATGTTAACTACCCATCCTTTAAAACTTTGTTAATAATTACAGAATGCAAGGTATGGCGAAATCCTTTAAATTTATTTCGTGGGTCTGAATATCAGCGATTGACGTGGGCCAACAAAAGGGAACCATTGACATATTATGACATGAACCTTTCCGCACAAGACCATCAGACTTTTTTCACATGTGAAGCGGACGCTGGAAAACTTGAGTATGAAAGTAAGAGCTTTTTTATTTTCGACCTTTACAATTTTGTGAGTTTCAGGTTTAAGAATTATTACTATTATTATTATTATTAGTTATGCAAACTGCCTGGCGTGAGCGCAACCCAGAAGTCCGAATAAAAGCAGCAAAGTCAGCCATGGAAATGAATCCTGAATGTGCTTCTGCCTATATTTTGTTAGCTGAAGAAGAATGCACAACCATCGTAGAAGCAGAGAAAATGCTTAAAACTGCTCTTAAGCATGCGGAAGCAAATTACAGGAAGTCTCAGGCCTTTCAGCATCAAAGTCCTTTAATGGAGGGCCTACACAGTAGGTGTAAAAATAAAACATTGTAGTTTGGCTCGAGTTCTTGACAAAATGTTCTCATCGTAGATTGCAAAGAAGACAAACATTGTGTAGTTATTTACTCTGTATTTGTTAGTTGAGTAGCTGCATTTGATAATTGATTTTCTTTTACCTTTTCAGGAAGAGACACAAATGCGTTGATTTACATCAAAAGAAGGTTAGCGATGTGTGCGCGCAAGTTGGGTAAACTAAAAGAAGCTACAAAAATGTTTAGAGATGTAAGTTTATTATTATTACTATTATTATTAAAAATGATGAAGTAATGGAAATTTATGAAATGAACCAGAGAAGATACTTGAAGAAACAAAGAATAGAGGAAAATAATATTTTAGAAGTAGAGTTAAAGATAGAGGGGAGTTTGAAGTGATAAGTAACAAATAGATTATCTTTAATTAGAATAGAGTGATAAAGAGAGAAAATAGCGGAAAGAGTTGTAAATGATAAGGGAGTACATGTATTAAATGTGAAGCTATATTATTATGTCAGTGTCAGAAACTCCTGCTCTAAATTTAATTATTATATTTTAATTAATCTTTGATGAGGGTAAAAGTCTACGAAATTATTTATGCAGAGTTCGAAGTTTTTTTTTTAGTATGGTTTGCGGGAGTAGGCGTAATATGATATTTATTTAATTAAGTTTCTGTTTGATATAGTTTTTTTTATTCAGTTTTCGATTTGAGGACATATAAAGGCCTTCAGTTTTGTTACCATAATGTGAGAACACTATTAATTAATTTAAAAGTTACCAGTATGTCATTTATAAATTAAAAAACTATGTAAACTAAAATAGAAAGGGGAAAGAAACATTCAGTAGAATTTCAGACCATTCTGGTAGAAATTAACCAAGATGTATTATTTTCTTTGTAAGAAATTTTTGTCAATTTGAAAGCGAAATACTTATAATGAGCTATGCGCACAAACGCTTTGTAGCGTTAAACTGGTGCATTGTATATTCAGGATTGAAAGAAATTTAGTACCTTTCTAAAACTATAATATAAATGTTAGTTTGAAATTATTGATATAAATTTAGTTGCATTTTTTGCAATAAATTTAAAGTAAGCAATGTCATGAAACGTGCTAATTGTAATTTTTGTACCAATAGAATTTTTTATTTACAAGTCATTTTAGATAGTTTTGAAATCAGAAATTAAAACAAAAAAAAAATATTAAAGATGAATGAAATTGTATAAAAAGATACATTACAGGGGAGTAGGAAATTAGAATAGGCTTATATGTAATGTAAGAAAGATCATTAGAGAGGAGAAAGTTTTAAAACTTGTAGGTGTTGTTGCACCTAAAAACGATCGTCCAGAAAAAACATATTAAGCAAGTTATGAACTCAAGCCCAGTGAAAAATTTATAAAATAAGAAAATTAATCACAAATTTAGTCATAAGAACAGTTGAAATGAATTGTAATATAAGAAGAATTTTTCAAGCATTGCTAAATTTTTCTTTAGCATAACCTCTATTTTTTTCAGTTAACAAAAGAAGTACCACCCATAATGAGTGCTTTGAATTTGCATGAAAACTTGCTAGAAGCTTTGTTAGAAATCGGGGCTTACGCTGATGCTCAAGCCGTGCTAGCAAAATATGATGATATTGCCCTCCCCAAATCAGCCACAATCTGCTACACAGCAGCGCTTCTAAAAGCTAGAACTGTAGCGGATAAGTAAGTTACTAATAAATCCTGATAAATTTTAGCGCTTTTCATATGTATACTTATTCCTATGCTTTTAAAAAAATTATTAAAGTGATTTCTTTCTTTCCTCTATTTTTCTTAATTTCTTTTTAGATTTTCTCCAGACATCGCGAGTAAGCGAGGTCTTACAGCCGCTGAAATGGCTGCTGTTGAGTCTATACACAGAGCAGTAGAGTTTAATCCGCACGTTCCGAAGGTTTGTTTTCTATTGTTATCAACAAAATATTCATGGGATTCTGCATTAGAGTATAAATTTAATTTTAAAATTATTAAAAAGGATAAATTTAAAATTTGTTTGTAAACACATTTAAAAAAAAATTTAAATGCTGATAAAATGTGTTACACTATTACAATGTTTCTTGCACTTTGATTTGATTGATATTATTTATTTATGAAGTTTTTGTATTTTCCATGCACCAGTAGTGTCCATACTACACCTTAATTTTGATGTTATTTCACAAACTTTAGGCATTGCCAAATATTAATTTTTACTATAGTTTTATTTATTTATTTATTTTTTTTTCAGTATCTACTGGAGATGAAACCTTTAATATTACCACCAGAACATATTTTAAAACGAGGCGATTCGGAAGCAATTGCTTATGCCTTCTTCCATCTTCATCATTGGAAGAGAGTAAGTTTGATTAATTATTATTATTAGTAGTAGTATTATTAGTTAGTAGGATGTTAATAAAAATTGATCTTTTTCAATTTTGTAGATGTGTTCTAGTTTTCTTATTACATATAAGAGGATGAGAGGATGAAGTTTGAGGATTTGTATGAAAGTGATGAGAATTATGTGGATTAATTTGGAAAGGCAATGGAAATATATATATATATATATATATATATATATATATATATATATATATATATATATATATATATATATATATATATATATATATATAATATATATATATATATATATATATATATATATATATATATATATATAGAAATAAAAAAAGAAAATAAAAAAAAAAAAATTATTATAATTATTATTATTATTTTCTTTATTACTACCACTACTACTTTGGCCTTTATTTTAGGAGTCAAGAATATGGCATTGAAATTGACCATAGATGCGATATATTATATATATATTATATATATATATATATAATATATATATATATATATATATATATATATATATATATATATATATATATATATATATATATATATATATATATATATATATATAATTACTGTTTGAGAATTGTATATTATAAAGATTTTGTTTATAGTGTAGTTTTGGAATTTTACATGTGTTTCTTCTCCTATTGTTAGGTGGAAGGTGCTCTTAATTTATTGCACTGTACATGGGAAGGAACATTTCGAATTATCCCATATCCATTGGAGAAAGGACATCTCTTTTATCCTTATCCTACGTGCACCGAATGTGCAGACCGGGAACTTCTTCCCAGTAAGTTTTATAATATAATCAGAAATATATATATATATATATATATATATATATATATATATATATATATATATATATATATATATATATATATATATATATATATATATATATATATATATATATATATATATATATATATATATATATATGAATTAAAACGTCGTATTATCTTACATATTATTTCAATTTTTTAATCAATTATTATTATTATTATGTTGTAAGTTTCATCTTTATCAATTTTATTTCATTTTTATCATGTCGTCAAAAGTTATAGTTGTGAACATTCTGTATTACAATTATTAATCTCTAGTTGAGAAATTGGTTATATTTCACTTACAATTTTCAGGACAGTGTCTGTGTAATGAGTTAGGCAGTTTTTCACTTGTTCAGATTCGGAGGCCATGTGGCATTCTTATTATGGTATTTTTTTTTTTTTTTATAAGCATTTTCCTCCCCAGATAATTATGGTTAAAATCGAAATTTTTTCCTTGAAAGTTTAATAATTAATTACACTTGCAGATTTTGCAGAATTCACTGATTCTTAAAGGAATTTTCTTTTCAATGGTGTTCATTTATATAATTGCAGCAACTCCGTGAAAATGAATCAGTGTGTTTTTGTGTGTTTGTTTGGGCTGATTTTCTGATCAAGCAAAAATGTCATTTAACTTGTAACTTATTTGTATTTGGGATATCTTTTTGAAAGTTTTGTTACGAATGTTACATTGTCTTTAGTTCAATAATGAACATTGTGTGACTTGTTCACGTAATCACACCAAACCTTGATTGTTTTTAAGGTTCTTTAATTAACGAACTGGATATGAAGTCGCAGCAGTCAGTATTATAAATTTGATGATCAGTTCTATTAAACTGATCTACTCACTCGTGATTATGTAATTGAAACGGAATCTCCTGTAAAAGGATTTTTTTTTATTGCAAAAGTATCAGTTTGTGTCATAACATTCGGATGGCCTATTATTGTGTCTTCCATTTAAAATATTCTTCCTCTTCCTCTTAGTTTTGCTCTGTTTTCAATCCACCTCTTTCTTAGGGATCATTTCCGAGTAGTATTTACGGTTTGAGTTTTCTATCTTTTTTTTTTTTTTTTTTTTTTGTTCATTTTCATGAAAAAGATCTCTCAGGGTTTAAGTTTTTTAAACCAGACATTCACACTAGAAGTGCATATGGGTGTCTTTGCCTTATTTAAAAAAAAAAATAATATAACTTTATAACCTGTTCAAATAACATAATATTATTATTTGTCATTTTACTATTTAAAATTTTATATATTTGTTTTGTCAAAAAGATAAAAAAAAGTAAAAGTTTAATAGTAATATGTATCCTAATTGAATAGGTAATATATATTTTGTTTTTGCTTTTTAAATGACATAATGGAGAATGGTACAAGTTTTTCAAGTTAACTGATGCCATCATTTAATCACTTTCTGTAATATATATAATTAAAACATTTTTTTTTTTTACAGCTTTTCACGAGGTGTCCGTTTATCCTAAGAAAGAGCTGCCGTTTTTTATCGTTTTCACAGCGGGGCTGTGTTCAATTACTGCTCTTCTTGCTCTCTTAACCCATCAATACCCCGAACCAATGGGTGCCCTTGCCAAAACGGTCAGTTATATATATATATATATATATATATATATATATATATATATATATATATATATATATATATATATATATATATATATATATATATATATATATATATATATATATATATATATATAAGGTGAGTCAGAAAATCATATGTAGTGCAAATGTTCTTTCTCAAACTTGCGCTGTTCATTTGAACCGTAAATTGTTTTGAAACATATTTTTGGGACAAGAGGAAGTTGTCGGCCTTTCTGATTAGTCATTTATCTGTCTTTGTGTCAAAAACTCGATGTTTTGAATGGGTCACGTATTTGAACAGAAAACCAGGTCTTGAGTGGTCAAAGTTGTCATTAAATTTCAGATAAATCTTGATGCAGGTGTTCTTAAATTATTGAATCTTTGCAACATGCTTATTGGGACTCTGCACTACACAAACACTGTTGTAGGGTGGATGATTTATTTTAAGGAAGGTAGAGAGGATCTGACTAATAGCGAGAGAGATGACGAGGATTTGCGAAAACAAATAAAGATACGGGTGGAAGAAGACTGGAGTTAGTATTGATTTAAAGCCTAGGTCTCGGCAGGCTTTCGGTTCGAAGGGTGCTAGAACCGTTTGGCGAAGGTCAATTTGCTCCCATAATTAATTTTTCCATTAATCTTGATCAAAATTTGATGCAACAAGAATTATTAGAATTCACCCAGGTTTTTAGGTAGAATGTACACTCATTCATCAATTCAATCTTGAGATCAAAATCAGTCGAAAGTCTTGCCTTCCAAAAGGGATCTTCATTGATCTATGAAATTCAAGGAGAAAAGGTCGACAACGAAAGTGATGGTGACAGTGTTTTGGGATGCCAATGAAGTAAACTGTATTGACTTTCTTTAGGGACATCGGACGATAACTGCAGTTTTATAATGTGAACTTATGAAAAGAAACTGAAAATCTCATTATTGAAGAAAAGTTACTTCGAGAAATTTTGCTCCATAATAGCAGTGCTTTAGCTTATTCTCTGCGGGTGACAAGAACAACATGGAGAAATTATCACTGAGATATAATACCCCATCCCTCTTACAATTCTCATCTTGCTCTTTCTGACTTTTTTTGTTTCCCGAACTTGTTTGAGATGAATAAGATGTCAGTTGATATATAACCCAAAATTGTTGTCAGGACGCAAGAATAATTAGCCATTGACTGTTCAATTGCTCTATAATTATAACGACTCAACGAATAAGAGGCAGAAGTTCCATCAATTTAACGAGTGTTAGTATCACTTTAAGATACTTTGCAAAGTAATTCAGCTTCTCACAGTTTATATATATATATATATATATATATATATATATATATATATATATATATATATATATATATATATATATATATATATATATTATATATATTATATATATATATATATAACACACACATGAGGACACATTACCAAGCGTGGTGGAAAGTCCATGAGAAAATAGTCAACATCTATTTTAAAAATTACTTGCGTAACTAAAAATTATTTTTGTTAGAATTTAGAGAGTATTTTATTTAGAAAACAATAAATTAAAATTTTGACATTGAATAATTATTTAGTTTCTTTTTAAACTTATTTAATCATTTTTAAGTTTATTTTATAAGTAACACTTTACTTAATTTGTTTAGTAATGTACATATATAATTTTTTTTTTAAACAAAAGTTGTTGTTTTTTTTCTTTTCTTTCTTTCTTTCTTTTTCTTCTTTTTTTTTTTAAATAGATAAATAAAAAGAATAATTGCGATTGATAATGGTGGCGTGATTTATTTCTCCTCTGTGACTCCGTATATATATATATATATATATATATATATATATATATATATATATATATATATATATATATATATATATATATATATATATATATATATATATATATATATATATATATATATATATATATATATATATATATATATATATATATATATATATATATATATATATATTATATTATATATATATATTATATATATATATATATATATAATATAAAATGGAACGATTAATCGTCATCGGTATTTTTTCCATCGTCATCGTTAAATTTCTGCCGATTAATTTACATGTATTGTCTTATAAAATTTCTGCTCCATCTTCTTCTATTGATAGTGAAAGGCTGTTTAGTAGTGTGGTCAAATATAATCCAAAAACAGATCAAATTACCCTAAAAAAAAAAAGATTGTTTCTGCATCTCAATTTAGGAGCTCAAAATGTAAAGTATTAGAATTTGCATCTCTCTATTTTCTTACACTAAAATTTTTAAAATCAATATTCTGAAGATACTATTTTACTATATATTAAAATTGCATGTATTTACCCATTTGAATGAAGAAGACAATTTAATTCTTTCTTATAAAATTGTTAAATTTTTTAAAATAATGGAAATTTTTAAAATATATTTGTTTCAATTTCATCGTCATCGTCAAAAAAAAATTTTAATCGTCCCATCACCAATTATTTATATATATATATATATATATATATATATATATATATATATATATATATATATATATATATATATATATATATATATATATATATATATATATATATATATATATATGAACCGGCTAAAAATCATGGAAAACCGGGGTTAAAATGGGAAATTATACTTGAGGGGACAATACAATTTCAAATTTTTTTTTTTTTTTAATTTTCAGCCGATTCTCTTGAAATTTTCAGTGTATATAGCTTTTCTCTTTTTCTAGTGTTTTCCTGAGTCTATAACTATTAAAAAAATTTATTTATTTATTTTTTTTTTTTGAAATTTGACCCTTTTCAAATGAATGGCGAGGCCAAACCACTTTTCGGAATGACCTGAAATTTGTACTGTATATTTAAAATTCTATTGGCAACAAAAACTTGTAACAGACTTTTGTTCCTAGAGTTACAGGAAAAATGTTATAAGCCAAAAACTTAACAACTATTAAAAAAAAAAATCCACCTTTCGGACAAAAAAAAAAATAAAAAAAAAAACTACAACTATAACATTTATTTTTGGTGGGTGTATAGAGGAGGGATGGGGACACAAATTCCTCTCTATTCTTTATTCAATGCGATTCGTTGGTTTCGAGATACAGCCTTCAAGACGGTAAATTATTTGCCAAATTTCAAAAATTCCCAAAGTTTGGGAAGCTATCTATATCTCGCTTCAAATAAATAGCATTTAATATATATATATATATATATATATATATATATATATATATATATATATATATATATATATATATATAATATAAATATTATATATATATATATTATATATATATTATATATAAAATTTTTTGTCTCCTCTGGTGAGCAAAGGCGGAGGCCCACCAAATTCCACCTGAATTTGGGAACATTATGAATCTGGTTTCTAATGGCCGACGTGACCCGACACACGCCAATTGAAAATGTGCAGTCAAAAGAAGTTGGAAAATAACAAAGGGAGTGTGTTCCAGACTTTACCAGTAAAGTACATGTAAGAATGAGCACAGCGGTTAAGTCTGGGGTCAGAGAGTTGGACAGAGAAAAGATGAGACTGTTTAGAAAGCCGTGTAGCACGAGGTTTTCTCAATAGAGGAGGTATGCGACGAGAGTGTTCAGAAGAGCAGCATCCGTTGTAATAGCGATAGTGTAGAGAAAGTGACGCAACAATTCGACCGGAAGAAAGAGATTGGAGAGAGTAAGTAAGAGCAAAAGAGTTTATAAGATGAAAGGCCCTAGACTCCACCTTTTCGAGAAGAGCTGTATTTGTGGAACCACCCCAGATGTGCGAGGCGTACCCAATACAGAGCAAGCTACTGGGGGGGGGCGTAAAAAAAATCCACGAACTCGCCTCAGAACACCCAACCTATTAAAAGCTTGTTTAGTGAGAAAAATAATGTGATCTTTCCAAGAAAGATCACGAGAAAAAGAAACACCGAGAATTCTGAGGACAGATGAAGGTTTGAGTTGAGTGTTTTCGAAGAAGATATCATAGTTGTGTGGAAGATTGTGTCGAGTAGAAAGATGGAGTAATTGAGTTTTTGAGGCATTGAAAGCGATTATGCTTTCTCTCTCCCACTTTGAAATACGAGAAAGATCAGAGGTCAGTTGCTCCAAGGCCATCCTTCTTGAATCTATCAACTGTTGTTGGAGGGACGTCTTTCAAATTGAAAGGAGTAATGAAGGGTGGAGTCATCGGCATAGGAGTGTATAGGAGACGAAGGAATAGACAGAAGGTCCTTATTAAAAATTAGAAAAAGAGTTGGAGATACAACAGATCCTTGAGGAACACTACTATTTATAGTTTTATAGGAAGAACGGTGGCCGTCTACAATAGCTGATAAAGAACAACCAGAAAGGAAATTAGAGAAAAGGTTACAGAGAGAAGAATAGATTCCGAAAGAAGGGAAGTTTGGAAATCAAAGCTTTGTGCCAGACTCTATCGAAGGATTCGATATGTCTTGCGCCACAACGAAAGATTCAACGAAACCCCTAAGAGTGGAGGACCAAGAGTCAGAAAGTAGGGAAAGAAGATCACCAGTAGAACGTTCTTTACGAAAGCATACTAACGATCAGAGATAAGATTTAAGGTGTTTCAAAATTTTCCTGTAAGGAATTTTTTCGGAGAAAATCCATATAATCATTAATTTAAGTGAATTTTGGCTATTCTACGCCTTTCTTATAATTAAATAAACCTCAATTAAATTTATATCTTATTTTTTTTAAGTAAAATTTCAGTGCTTTTGACCTCTTTACAAATTTTTAGGCATTCCCCGGTCTGTCTATAATTTATATATATATATATATATATATATATATATATATATATATATATATATATATATATATATATATATATATATATATATATTATATATATATATATATATATATATATATATATATATATATATATTTTAAAATTAGGTGCATTATCAGGCATCTGACTGCACAATTAAATGTTAATTCTTCATATATTAACAATTGATTATTTTCGAAACTTGTTTATAATGAGGAAACAGAAAATATGTAAATTAGTATATGAATAAATAAATGTTACCGTGCAAGGCAAATCATATGATATTTATAACTTCTCCTTTAAAGTAGTAAAAGTACAAGTAATATGTTATAACTTAAAAACTTTAAGAAAATGTGACAGATGTTCAACTTTCCATTACGGAAGTTAGAGTTGCTGTATTTATAAAATATAAAATTAAAATTTAGGTATGTTTTAGCATTCTTCAGACCAAAATTTATGACAGGTTAAAACTATTGAGAACATTTTATTCTTGTTCTCAAGAAGAAATTTGGAAGTACTTAAATAACAATATTAGGAAGTCAATTTGGTTTTCAAAAAGATATTGATTTTTCTAAAAAAAAAAAAAAAAAAAAAAAAAAAGCGTAAGATTTTGTGTTAATTGTGTTAAAGGAAATTTTTCCTATGTTAATACTTTTTACAGATCATATTTACTGTATATATACCATATGAGCAGGATTTTCTTATTAAACTTTTCTGATTTTCAGTATTTAATATTTTGTATTTCGATATACAGTTACTGTATATTATTAAAGTTGAACAGGCTAATGAGAATAATGAGCGACCAGCAAACTTTTTTTTTATTATTATTATTATTTATATTTTTTTAAACTTTGATATTGGACAAATATTTGTTGAATCAGCATACTATAGTAATAAACTATAATAAGAAAGAAACTTAACTACCGTAAATATTTATTTATCTATCTATTTGAGGCATTTAATTATTTAGTAAAAACTACCACATAACCTAATGATGAACTAAATTACTCTTAATAAATATGTACAGTAGCTTCTAGAAGAAATAATTTATGACTTTTTCTTTTTCCCCTTTAAAACAGTTATTAAGTTGGTGGTACGTTCCAATTCAGTATATTTTAGAAAAATTAGAAGCAGTTTTACCCTCAAATCTTCTCCATCATCTGTCGAGAATTTAGAAGGTTAAAAGGTTTGTATTAGTGTCATATTTATTCTGTTTATTATTACATAGTACATAGTCTGTGATATATATATATATATATATATTAATATATATATATATATATATATATATATATATATATATATATATATATATATAATATATATATATATATATTATATATATATATATATATATATATATATATATATATATATATATATATATATATATATATATATATATATATATATATATATATATATATATATATATATATATATATATATATATATATATATATATATATATAATATATATATATATATATATATATATATATTATATAATATATATAGTCTCTTGTAAAAAAAAAATGAAAATTATAATTTTTGTCTTGTGTTTTATAGGCTTGAAGAAATTAATTTTCCTTAATTAATTTTCCTTTTCATTAATGACATTTATTACTTCATTACCAAATCCACCTATCCATTCTTAAACTGACGATTCCTCACTTTTTTTTTTTCTTTTAGGGAAAACGTGCATGTTTTCAGGGCTTCAAAAACTAAAGTTACCTCATCTGTTTACTTGACATAATCTTAAACAAAATTTAACATCATTTTTGAAAACTCACAGCTCAAGCCATCCCCTGTCTTAATATTCTTGATTTTTTTTTTCTCTTTCCTGGAAGGATCTAAAACCACCAAGCTTCTATGAGGTTAAGATTTCTGAGGCGTCTGTAAAATTTTTCTCACTACCTCTGTATAGGGATATTGTTCGCCCTTATACGGAGTATGTATCGTAACTGAGGGTGGTTATGCTCAATAGAACCCTACTTGGAAAGGTGAAGTCCTAAGACTTTTTCACCAAGTCAGTTCTCACAGTTTCACTGGCTTACGCCAATTTTTTTTTTTTTTTTTTTTTTTTTTGCAATTGAACTTTTGCTTCACTTTTTTTATACGGTCTCTATTACATTAGACACTCCACCTCCTTTGAAAAGAACTCTTGAAGCTTGTCTATCTACACAA
Organism: Armadillidium nasatum; assembly: GCA_009176605.1. Taxonomy (NCBI): domain Eukaryota; kingdom Metazoa; phylum Arthropoda; class Malacostraca; order Isopoda; family Armadillidiidae; genus Armadillidium; species Armadillidium nasatum. The sequence continues at coordinate 3,047 of SEYY01020764.1, read as the reverse complement.
TCCCATCAACTTTTACCCCATCACAACCGCTATGCTCATTCTTTCAGGCATTCTACCAGTACAGTCTGGAATACACTTCTTAAATTCTTTCTACTGCATATGATTTAAACACCTTCAAATTTCCCTTACCGTTCATGCACCCCTTTCATTACTGGATAAAGTAATTGACAATATCCAACTCTTGTTGGCTTTCCCGTCGTACTTAATTTCAAATAAAAGCAAACAAAAAAACAAAGATATTTATTAAATTAAATGAACATCGCAATTATTATTATTATTAGTTGTAGTAGTAGTAGTAGTCAAAAAGTTTTTATAAATAGCAAAAACAATTATATATAAGCAGACATTGAAAACTTGATGGGTTTTTACTTAGTAAAAATAACTATATTAATGTCTATTATTTATTATTATTATTATTATTATTATTATTATTATTATTATTATTATACTTAGTAAAAGAGGGACTTTTTGTATTTTTTTCAGACTGAAACCTTTCAAAAAATTTCTCATTGGAAGAAGCAGTTAACTTATCAATTTTTTTGATATTATTATTATTATTATTTTTGATTAATGATTAATATATTAATTTAATATATATGTATAAAACTTTTAAGAGTAAATATTTTTTTGTTTATATTTTTTTTTTTTTACCTTTGTGATGTTTTTTCGAGGTCATAAAGCTCAGAATCAAAAACAAAAAACATATTTTTTTTTTATTTAATTAAGTAATACATTAATCATTTTTACTACAAGCTGATAATTATATGAATGGAAAATCCGTATATATATATATTTAGAAATGATGATTTTTTCTCATGGGTTTTTGAACATGCCGTTAATCTTTATTATTTCCCACGAAATTATTATTATTATTATTATTATTATAATTATTATTGTTTGTTAAATATCTTCGAAGGTTTTTGAAATTTATTTGTTATGTCTTAACAACAGGTTATGAAATACATCATACTGCAATTGACAACGATATATATATATATATATATATATATATATATATATATATATATATATATATATATATATATATATATATATATATATATATATATTATATATATATATATATATATATATATATATATATATATATATTATATATATATATATATATATATATATATATTATATATTATATATTATATATATATATATATATATATATATTATATATATATAGTTTTTAAGCGCTTGTATCTATCGTTAAAAGAACTAAACCGCTGATAACGGAAATAAGCAATACTTGCATTTCTTGTCAATATTTAAATATATTTTCCTTTTATAATATATTATATATATATATATATATATATATATTATATATTATATATATATATATATATATATATATATATATATATATATATATATACCTTTTTTTTTTTTTTTTACCTTCTCACCCCCTGACACCCCATGTTGAGGCGGCCACACTTCGCTAATGAAGCTTCCTGCCGCAGTCGGTCTCATCCAGAGATCCTTCAAAGAAGTGATGCCCCAGAAGATTTTGGGGCGAGAGTTGGAAGGACAGCGTAATAAAAGTGTTTCACGGTCTCCGGGGCCATTCCGCATCTAGTACAGGTGGGAGATGCTGCCTGGTTTATTTTGAATTTGTGTTTGTATGTTGTAGGTTTGGGTGGTGCCGCATCTCAATCTTGCAAGTGAGATTTGTAAGTGTCTTGGGAGGTTGTTGAATCGGGGGTATATATATATATATAGTATATTATATATATATATATATATATATATATATATATATATATATATAATATATATATATATATATATATATATATATATATATATATATATATATATTATATATATATATAATATATATTATATATATATATATATATATATATATATAATATATATATATATATATATATATATATATATATATATATATAATATATATATAATATATATATATATATATATATATATATATATAAGTGCAAACGTCCATTATATCTGTTTGTTCTTCTTTCTTGTTAAACCCCTTTTTCGGCTCATTTTGTCTATGGTCCGATTAAAAATAGACTAAGAGTGTGGTTTATGGACAGGCATCTTCTAATCTGCTCAAAATTCTCGACTCTATACACTCGATACAGAACGAAGGCCTCCTCATTCCTTCTGGAGCTTTCTGTACAGTCTTACAGATTGCAGAAACCTCCAAATACGGTGTACAGTTCTATTTTGAGAACTTTCCCTTGGTTGTATATCCTCAGCCTTGCATCTATGCCGACTTGCTTAATCTGCAGAAGACTGGTAATTTTGTATACTTTGCGGGTTTTGTGGACCGTGTGTTGTCCCACTCCCTCCCTACTGTATTTACGGCTGAAATTTTGTCCTTTTCCAGAAATCTTGTCCTTAACGTGGACGCTCCGTACATTATAAATATACGGATTCGAGGAGTGCCTTAGACGCTATCAGGGTTTGGTACCAGTATTCGAAGGGGTTTTTGCTCTTTATAATACAAAGATTCCTGCAACTCCTCCAAAAATCGATGAGCTTTTGCTGGGCGCCTTCCCAAGTCGGCGTTCAGGGCAATGAAAGTGTTGACAGGGAAGCTAAGTTTGCCTATCTTCCACTGCTTTTGAGAATGGAATAATAACCCGATAAAAATTTCATTCCCCTACTTCGTTAAGGTTTCCAACGTCGGTGGCAGTCATACCAAGCTCTACATGGATATCATGTTACCGTAATCGACAGCAGGTACGTTTGGTCATACGAACCTCACGCACGGTTACCTCATGCCTGATTCTCACTACCATTGTGCATCTACTGTAGAAAAAATTCCCATCTGACTGTTCACCATTTTGTCTTGGCATGTCCTTACTTTGTGAACTGCTCCGAAGACAATATTTTCCTGTACACTTGAGACTCCAACGATTGCTGTGTGATGATCCTGATCCTCCTTAACCATCTAAGTTAGTATATCAGTTATAGTTTCGGCATTACATTTTATCCTGAAGATCTATCGTCTAGATTAGAAGATATCCCTATATAAATTACTCATATATATA
>SEYY01020763.1:0-21099 GCA_009176605.1 Armadillidium nasatum | reverse complement strand
CTTATTGGAAAATAATTTATATATGGATAATTTTATATATTCCAACTCTTCTATTGACAATTTAAAAGAAATCTTTTGTCAGACCACTTCAAGAATGTGTGAAGGTGGATTCGATTTATGCAGTTGGAATTCAAATAATCCCAGAATTAAAAGAAATTTTCGAGGCTAACCAAAAATTAGCAAAACACCAAAGCTCAGAAGAAAGAGTTTTGGGATATCTTTTCGACACCTCATCTGACACTATCAGATTGAGTGATTTTGAAATAAACTCGGCCAATTCGAAACGTCAACTTCTCTCTCAAATATCTAAAGTTTTCGACCCCTTATCACTGTTTCTTCCAGTTACAATACGTGGGCGTATTCTCATGAGGAAGACGTGGGAACAGGAAATGAGTTGGGACGATGAAATCAACGAAGAATTGAAGACCTTATGGGAAAAGTTGCGTCTAGATTTAATTTCTTTAAAAGAAATTACTTTCGAAAGATCTTGTTTTGAGACCGAGGGCTCCAACTTGTCGCTTAACATTTTTTGTGATGCAAGTTCTTCATGCTATGGCTTCGTAATGTATATCTCTTCAAGCACCAAAGCACCCAGCATTCTTTGGTCTAAGGGAAAAGTCTCTCCTCTGAAAGGGAGAACACTGCCATGCTTGGAGCTTTTATCAAGTTTTTTTGGCATTGAAATGCTTACCTCAAGTTCTAGGATGCTTTCAAGATTCAAAGTTTAAAACTTTAAATATATTTTCGGATTCACAAGTGTCCTTGGCCTGGATACTACGTGGGGGAAGAAAAAACAAAAGTGTATTCATAAAGAATAGAATACAAGATATTAAAAAAATGGTTTCTTCATTAAAAGAAGACCATAATCTAATTCCTGAATTTCGTTTCGTGAGGTCTGAAGAAAACCCAGCCGACCTACTCACCAGAGGATTAAATATATCCGAGTTTCGAAAAAATTTGTCATTTTGGCAGCATGGACCCGAATGGCTGGATTCTGCACCCATATACTGGCCTGATTATGGATGGGAGAGTTCCGAAAATAATTCTTCTCTAGTGCTTGCGACTGTCAATGTAAGTACTAATCTTCCTGTTATTAAATTTGAAAATTTTTCTAATTTAAATGTTCTTTTTAGAGTTTGTGCACTTTTATATAAGTTTTCAGCACTTTCTAGAGGAATCAACATTGATTGTGATTCCAAAGCTCGAATATATTGCCTAAAAAGAATGCAGGAAGAATCTTTTCCGAAAGAGCTTGCCTTTTTAAGAAGAGTGAAAGAGGATGCTTCGTTAAATGAACCACCACCAGATTTGGTAAACAATTTAAATTTATTTCTAGATGATTTAGAGCTCATTAGAAGCAAAGGTAGATTGGCTCGTTCTAATTATTATGACTTTGATGTTTTAAATCCAATCCTGATGGGGAAAAATCATCATTTGACATTTCTTTTTATTCGAAACGCCCATTTTGATTGTAAACATCTTGGCATTCAAGCCACTCTAACCAACATTCGTCTGAGAGGTTATTGGATCACCTCTGCTAGAAATACTATTCGAAAAGTCATATCAGAATGCATAGTGTGCAAAAAATACAACAGTTTTGCATTCAATTATCCTCGCTTCACAAATTTTTCAAAAGCTCAAGTGGAACTTTTTCGGCCTTATAAGAATGTGGGTATAGATTATACCAAACATTGGTGGGTGAAAGTAAAAGGCTCACCTCAATCTCAAAAAATGTATATCTTAATTTATACATGTCTTAGCATAAGAGCTATTCATTTAGATTTGGTTCCTGATATGTCTTCAGAATCATTTGTAAAATCATTTCAACGTTTTGTAAATCTCTATGGAGTGCCAGATGCAGTTTATAGTGATAACGCACGTTCCTTTATACAAGGCGTGAATTCATTCGAGTCATTTGTGGTTTCAGAGAATGGAAAAGAGTTTCTTCGTAAAAATCAGATAAAACATCATCGTGTACCACTTTACAGTCCATGGACTGCTAGCCTTTGGGAGAGAATGGTTAAAGTCGTCAAAAGCTGTCTACTGAAGACAATTGGAAGATCTTCTGTCGAATATTTCAGCTTTATAACAACTCTCTCAGAAATAACTGATGCTATAAACTCTCGTCCTCTGACTTATACTTCAAGTTCTAATGATGTGATACCTCTCACACCAAATTGCTTTTTAAAACCACATTCCAGAACAAGTATGGTAATAAGAAAAGAAGATAATTCTGATCTTATGGCGATGTCTCCGTCATCGTCTCGAAATGCTTTGATTAAAGCCCTAAAAAAATCATCTGACAAATTTGAAGATTTTAGAACAAGGTGGTACGAGGAATATCTATTAAGCCTTCGAGAGACCTGTCGAGATTTATATCAAACCAGATGGGATAATCTGGTTAAGGTCGACGATGTAGTGCTGATCCGCAGTCCTGTAAAAGACAGACCATTTTGGCAAATGGGAATCGTCACTAAATTGATGTATGGAGATGATGGAAAAGTTCGATCAGTCTTCGTGAAGACACCAGGAGGACAAATCAGTCTATATCCTGTCAAACATTTGTATCCCCTGGAACTATCTTTAACCCACAGTGGGTCATCTCAACCATCATCTACTTCAACCGGATCAATGCCTTCGTCAGCTGTATCCTCAATGCCTGGGACATCTGCTCAGCCTACCACTTCAATATCCCGTCATTCAATGGGAACACCTTCGGGAACTGTCAGACCAGTTCGGAAAGCAGCTGTGACTGCAAGAGTGCACTTCAGAGAAGAAGACTCTGACTCCGAATCTGAATAAAAGTAAAAATTTCTCCAGGGTAGTGAGTATATTTTATAAAAAAAATGTAAGTATAAATCATTTACTTTTTTCTTTTAATGACTCCACCCAAAAGGGCTGGAGCCATCCCTCCCCCTGGAGGATTTAAGAATTAAAATATTTAAATAGCTAAAAAAAAAAATAATATAGCTAAAATCTAAAATTACTTAGCACAAAAAGTAAAATGGAAAGTTGCTATTGTTTAAAAAAATCAGTTCCCATTTTGAAGTCGTAATGAAAAGTTCTCATTTGAATTTCGTATTGACAAATTCTTTTTTGAAATAAATCATAACGCAAATTTCTCATTCAGAGCCAGAAATTAAAAGTCGTATTTGATAATTCTCATTTTGAAGTTGTAACAAAGAGCTCTCTAAAGATTTAATACTGAATAGTTTTATAAGTTAACTCATTCGATATATTTTTCTTTAAAAGAGTTGAATTGTGAAACTGCAACAGTCGAATGAACAAAAAAAACAACTTAACTTCTCTGAGAGGAACACGGATACACGCATTTCGTCTTCTCCTGAGAAACTAAATGTTTCTCAAAACAAAACAATCAAAGTCATTTTTTATGTAAGTTTTTTATATCAGTGTTCTTTCTTGTTGAAGTTCTTTTTGTTCCTATTTAAAACTAAATTTTGTTCTTTGTATACTTTTACAGAGACGCATCTTTCGATGATCAAGTGCTATTTTCTGCAAATTTTGGAGAGATTACATTCGACTGATTTCGACTAAATTTAAAAAATAATCTCCTATAAATTCTGCAAATAAACATCTTTTTTAATAATAGCTTTCTTTAAAGTCCTAAATTTTTATAATATATATATATATATATATATATATATATATATATATATATATATATATATATATATATATATATATATATATATATATATATATATATATATATATATATATATATATATATATATATATATATATATATATATATATATATATATATATATATATATATATATATATATATATATATATATATATATATATATATATATATATATATATATATATATATATATATATATATATATATATATATATATATATATATATATATATATATATATATATATATATATATATATATATATATATATATATATATATATATATATATATATATATATATATATATATATATATATATATATATATATATATATATATATATATATATATATATATATATATATATATATATATATATATATATATATATATATATATATATATATATATATATATATATATATATATATATATATATATATATATATATATATATATATATATATATATATATATATATATATATATATATATATATATATATATATATATATATATATATATATATATATATATATATATATATATATATATATATATATATATTATTGCTTCCGTAAGAAAGGTCTCTCGGAGTGTGAAGAGAGCATTACTGAAGTGATTTTCTCTGACATGGAGGCGTACAATCCGTATTCTCTTCCTTCTACTAAGCTTCACGAACCTTTGTTTAACTATTCTTGTTCTCGTGCTATTCGCTGCTGGGATGCTACCTTCAAGGATTACCGTCGTTTTCAAACTCCAGAAAAGCATTCAACTTATATTTTTTCCCAGGATCGTGCAAAATCTATCTTCCGAAACACCTTTCCTTCGTTGAAAATACAATAACCTTTTCTGATTCCTCTTCCTCTTGCCCTTTCTGGCCTTTTGCGAAAAAGGTGTAACTTTACTTCTTTCTCTTTCCCTCCTCTAGTATCTTCCGACGGCACAACTGACGTTTTGCCTTCTTCTAAAGCTGAATTCATTGCTCAAATCTTTGTCTCTAATTCAACCTTAGACGATTTCAGAGCTATTCCTCCTCCTTCAACTCCTTCCAACTCATTTATATCTACAAGTCCTGATGATTTCCCTGCTGTGGTTCTCAAAACTTATGCTTCTGAGCTTGCACCCTGCCTTGGTAAACTATTTCGTCTTTGTCTCTCGACTTCAACCTTCCCTTCTTGCTGGAAACGTGCGCTCATTCAGCCTGTGCCATATAAGGGCGACCCCTCTTAACCCTCCAACTACCGTCCCATTTCTTTAACCTCCGTTCTTTATAAGGTTTTCGAATCTATCCTTAACAGGTAAATCTGGAAACATCTCAATTATTCAAATCTTATTTCTGATCGGCAATATGGCTTTCGTAAGACTCTCTTCTGGTGACCTTCTTTCCCTTCTCTCTGACTCTTGGTCTTCTACTCTATGGTATTTAGGTGAATCTTTTACTATCGCGCTGGACATTTCGAAAGCCTTCGATAGAGTTTGGTACAAAACTTTGGTTTTTAAACTTCCCTCTTTCGGAATCTATCCTTCTCTCTGATTTTGTTTCCGGTTGTTCTATAGCAACTGTTGTAGACGGCCACCGTCCATTCTTTAAATACATAAATAGTGGTGTTCCTCAAGGTTCTGTCCTATCCCGAACACTTTTTCCGGTTTTATTAATGATCTTCTCTCTATTACTTCATTACCTATCCACTCATATGCTGATGACTCCACCCTTCATCACTTCTTTCAGTTTGAAAGGCACCCCTCCCAGCAACAGTTAATAGACGCTAGAATGGCAGCCTTGAAACTACTGACCTAATCTTTCTTGCATTTCAAATTGGGGCCAGAGTTGTTTTCATTGCCTCAAAAATTCAGTTCCTCCATATCTCTTTTCTATTCATTCTTCCACACAACTATAACATCTTCTTTGGAAACACTCAACTCAAGTCCTCATCTGTCCTTAATATTTTGTGTTTCTTTCTCTTTTGATCTTTCTTGGAAGGATCACATTACTTCTCTTTCTAAACAAGCTTCTAAGAGGTTGGGTGTTCTGTTGCTCCTTCGGGATTTTTATTGCTCCAATCCAGTTTCTTGCTCTTTATAGAGGTGTTGTTCTACCCAGTATGGAGTACGCCTCACATATCTCGGTGGTTCCACTCACACAGCTCTCCTTCAAAAGGTGGAGTCTTTGGCTTTTCGTTTTAACAACCATTCCGTTCTCACTAATTCTCTCCAATCTATTTATGCCTGTCAAACTGTTGCGTCACTCACTAGGCTATCCCTAGTACAATGGACACTGCTTTAATGAAATCTCCCGTTGCATTTCTCCTCCATTGAGAAAGGCTCGTGAAACACGTCTTTCTACACAGTTTTAACCTTTCTCTGTCCAACCATCGGACAACAAATTTAACCACTCTACTTAATCTTTTATGCAGTCTACTTGTAAAGTCTGCAACACACTCCCTTTATCTGTTTTCCCAACTTCTTTTGGCTTGCAAACTTTCAAGCGCCGTGTACCGGGACATAGCGCTTAACGACTTATTTCAGGTATTACCCCAAATCTGGTGGAAATAGTAGGCCTCTTTTCTTTACCCACCAGAGTAGATATATATATATATATATATATATATATATATATATATATATATATATATATATATATATATATATATATATATATATATATATATATATATATATATATACAGGGAAGACATAGCGCCGTTCGAAGCGACGAAAGTAATCCCCATTGAGCATAGCCTGCGGAGTGAAAGGATCAGCTAGACTATTCCGTTTCACTCCGTTACCCTTTCTTTCGTTCCTTTTGGCGTTTCACCTTCTCAGATGGTTTTTAGTGTACTCTCGACTCATATTGGAGTGTCTATGCTCTCACTACCTCTCCACCCCATTTCTTCACATGTTCCCACATATTTACTAGAGCTTACTCTTGCATTACCTTTGTAAAATAAAGCAAAACAAAATGGCGAAACTCAGAGTTGTCTCGGAGATGCTTTGAGGGGTGGCATACAAAGAATGCCCCTCATCCACTCCTTACCCCATCATCACTTGGGAGTTGGCAGCCTCCGATGATGGGGATGGTGCCTCCAGGTCTCCGCATCCAGCTTGCCCCGGTGTACGGTCTTCTTTTTTCATTAATTTCTGTAACATTCTCTGTCTTTTTCAAATTTATCCTTTGTCGAACACCATCTCTCTTCTTCTAAACCTCATCTCTTGTTCTTAACCGAAACTCAGGTGCTTGAGAGTGCTGACAGCAAACAATATTTTATTTACCTCCTACTGTCTCTATCCTCAATTTTCATCCAAAGGTGAATGTTGCGAATGTGTGCAACGATATTATTTGCACTCGTGCCTCTAATTTGGAGTCTTCTGAATTCTCTACTTTATGGCTTAAACTCTCTTGCAATTCTTCTACTAAATTTATTTGTCCTTTCTATTTATCTTCTAATTCTACTGACTATAAAAAAATTCTTTGACTATTTAAACTCCAAAATAGAACACATTCTTTCTTCTTCTCTTTTCTCCGAAATCATAATTTTTCGTGATTTCAGTATTCACCACCGCCAATGACTTTCATCTAGTTCTCATGATCCAGCCGGTGAACTTGTCTACGACATGTCTATCCAGAACAACTTTGAACAGTTTGAGCAACTCCCTACCCGTATCACTGACCGTCTTGGTGATGAACCCAACATACTTGATATTTTCTTAACCTCTTATCCTTCTCCTTATACTGTTAAACTCTTTCCTCCTCTGGATTCATCCAATCACCTTCTTATCTCCGTATCTTGTTCTGTCTCTTCAAGTTTTTCGCAGGAACGAACCTACCTAAGATGATTCCGGAGGTATTCCTCCTCCTTCAACTCCATCCAACTCATTTATGCTTAACTTTGCAATTTATTTTGAATATGTCATTTCTGCTCTCTCTGAGCTTAACACTAAGAAGGCGTATGGTCCTGATGGTATTAACAGTTTTGCATTCAATTATCCTAGCTTCACAACTTTTTCGACCTTATAAGAATGTGGGTATAGACTATGCAAACTTTGGTGGGTGATAGTAAAAGGCTCACCTCAATCTCAAAAAATGTATATCTTAATTTATACATGTCTTAGCATACGAGCTATTCATTTAGATCTGGTTCCTGATATGTCTTCTAAGTCATTTGTAAAGTCATTTCATTGTAAATCTCTATGGAGTGCCAAACGCAACCTACAGTGATAATGCACGTTCCTTTATACAAAGAGTAGATTCTTTCGAGTCATTTGTGGTTTCAGAGAATGGAAAGGAGTTTCTTCGTAAAAATCAGATAAAACATCATCGAGTACCACTTTACAGTCCGTGGACTGATAGCCTGTGGGAGAGAATGGTGAAAGTGGTTAAAAGCTGTCTATTGAAGACAATTGGAAGATCTATCGAATATTTCAGCTTTATAACAACTCTCTCAGAAATAACTGATGCAATAAACTTTCGTCATCTGACTTATACTTCGAGTTCAAATGATGTGATACCTCTCACGCCAAATTGCTTTTTAAAACCACATTCCAGAACCAGTATGATAATAAGAAAAGAAGATAATTCTGGTCTTATGGCGATGTCTCCGTCATCGTCTCGAAATGCTTTGATTAAAACCCTAAACAATCATATGACAAACTTGAAGATTTTAGAACAAGGTGGTAATAGGAATATCTACTAAGTCTTCGAGAAACCTGTAGAGATTTATATCAAACCAGATGGGATAATCTGGTTAAGGTCGACGATGTTGTGCTGATCAGCAGTCCTATAAAAGACAGACCATTTTGGCAAATGGAAATAGTCACTAAATTGATGTATGGGGATGATAGAAAGATTCGATCAGACTTCGTTAAGACCGGGAGGACAAATCAGCTTGTATCTTGTCAAACCTTTGTACCTCCTGGAAATTTCTTTAACCCAAAGTGGGCCATCTCAACCATCACCTGCTTCAGCCGGATCAATATCTTCGTCAGCTGCATTCTCGACATCTGGGACATCTGCTCAGCCTACCACTTCAACATCCCATCATTCAATGGGAACTCCTTCGGGAACAGTCAGACCAATTCGGAAAGCAGATGTTACTGCAAAAAGTCCATTTCAGAGAAGAGGACTCTGACTCCGAATCTTAATAAAGTGAAAATTCTCAAAGGTCGTGAGTATTTTCATAAAAATGGAAGTACAAATCGTATACTGTTTCTTTTGATGACTCCACCCAAAAGGGCTGGAGCCATCCTTCCCCCGGATTATATAAAATTATAATATTTATAAGGCTAAAAATATAAACTTGTAGCTAGAATCAGTAAAAGTATCCAGCACTGAAAATAAAATGGTATGTTGCTATTTTTATAAAATCACTTCTCAATTCGAGTCCATATTGGAAAGTTCTCTTAAAGCTTTCATATCGCAAAGTTCTCAATTTGCTGTCATAACGAAAAGTTCTATTAAAGTTTTCTTAGCGAAAAGTTCTCAATTCACAACCTTGCTGAAAAGTTCTTAAACGATTTTATTCGAGATTTAGTAAACTTATCGTTTGATATAAATTAATTGAGATTAAATAGTTAAAAGCCTATAAATATCGATTGATAAAATAAATTTGACTATTTAATGTGTTCGATCATATATTATTTTACTAGATTAATCGTTGATGCTGCTGCAATGAAGAATACACGAATTGAACTTCTTAACGAGAGAAACTTGTTCATGTTTCCGGATGAGGAAATAAAATATTTCTCAAAAAGAAGTTTTCCTATTGAAACAGTTTTAAATTCTTTCATACAATTGAGTTCTTTCGTTTTGAAGTTATCCATAATCATATCCCTAACTAAAATTTGTTTTTATATCGCATTTACAGAGATGCTCCTTTGAATACAAGTTAAATATCTTATGCAAATTTGGGAGAAACCAACCTTGAGTCTTAGTTCGGCTGATATTAAACTTATCTCCTATTAATTTTGCAAAATACACCATCATTTTATAATTAACTTTTATTTTCAATTTCTAAATATATATATATATATATATATATATATATATATATATATATATATATATATATATATATATATATATATATATATATATATATATATATATATATATATATATATATATAATACTCATAACGTTTCCCACAAACGTGGGGCGTTGACTATCACAAGCCATAATTGTTACCAGCATTCATTCCCTCACCACTCTTTTCCATTCATTCCTGTCCTCCCTCAACCACATACCCTCCTCCCATTCTTGCTCCCTATCCCTCAATAACTCCTTGACCCCACTTACCAAACCTCAGCTAGGTCTCACCCTACCTCTTACACCTTCCACTTCCGATATAAACAACTTTTTAGCCAATCTCCCATCATTCATCCTACAAATACACCCAAACAACCTCAGCATGTTCTGTTCAGCTCTCTCAACCATACCCCTTCCCCAGGCACATTGCTCCTTTATTCTCGCATTTCTGATTCTATCCCTTCTACTTTCATTTCAAAAACCTCAGAATTTTTTCTTTTCCTCCTATTCAGTTGCTACACCTCGCTCCCATACATAACAACCTGTACACAGCATCCCTCAAACATTTTCATCATCACTTCTCTTGTCAACCTTCCTCTCTTTCAAATATCCCTCAAACCTATCAGCACCTTCCCCCCTTCTCTTATTCTATACTCTACATCATCTCCCTAATAACCATCCCCCCCTCATGATTCTAGCCCAGATATTTAAATGAATTAACCCATTCCAAACTCTCCTTCCTCGCCTTATAATATATATACATGTATTCAATATAACAATTATTTTGAAAGAAGTTAAGTTTCATTAAGGGGATATAATTGCTCTCAATATATTTAGATTTGATGAGCTTATATGTGGAAAGAAATATACATTACAGGAGACGGAAAAAGCCACTGACTACCAGGAAAGAATAGATTCAGCATATAGGTAATGAAATCGAATAGCAGTTTTCTTGTCGTAAATTATGACGTAGTTTGCTAACTCTTTCTTCTGAGCTTTGGTGTTTGTCTAATTTTTGATTAGCCTCAAACATTTCTTTTAGCTCAGTATTATTTGAATTCCAACTGCATAAATCGAATCCACCTTCGCACATTCTTGAAGTGGTCTGACAAAATATTTCTTTTAAATTGTCGATAGAAAAGTTGGAATATATAAAATTATTCATACATAAATTATTTTCCAATAAGTAAGAACAGAGATTTGGAGGATACTGTTATAAGGATAACAGCTCCCAATATATAAGGACTTACTGATAGCCCGAAAATGATAGAGGTGTAACGATAGGTATGAAGCACACCTCCTTCTTCCCAGAAGAAGCAGAATCGTATTACGGTCTTCTTCCTTTTTAAGACGAATCTAGGCAAAAAGGCTTTCGAAATGTCTGCTAGTACGACATATTTGTTTGTACGAAATTGAAGCAATAATCGAAATAAAGATGCCATCAGATCTACGCCAGGATAACAAGCCTGGTTTAGAGATGGGCTATTCCCGATGCGAAGGCTGCAATTAAAGACAGGACGAATTTTCGTTGTGACTTGTTCTGCAGTCTTAATAACAGGCCTATGAGGGATCCAAATGTATCGATGAAAACTCTTTTGGAGACACATGGACGGGCTCGATGATGCCATCAGCCAGGTATTGACGAAATATGTCTCCATATGCTGAAATGAGACCCTGATTATGAAGTTTTTGTGTCACACGATGCAGACGCAGCTAATGCTACCTGATGATTTGAAGGCACAGCTTTCAATATTTCTTCATACCATGGGATCTCAACATGATACTTACCTTCCTTATATTCAATACTCTCATGGAATGGAATCTACGTTCGAAGATGGTATCGATGGAACCTTGGTCAGCTTCTTCGTTTATTCCAATGGATTCCAATTTATAGATGTTCTCTATGCCGACATCAAGTTCCAAGTCTGAGTGAGTATGAATCAATGGGTCGAAATAGGAAGGAGACGGATCCACTATGAGATTTACGATGTTTTCGGGAATTTTTTTGACAGATTTGAGAAGAGATGGAGACAACAAGCTGGAATCTTTTGGTTGTCAGGAGGTCCTCTTTCTTTGAGGACTATTCGAATTTTCTTCTCCAAATATGACTTCAATTTGAGAAGGAGTTAAAAATTTACGAACTGGTCCGAATGGAACGAAACCATGGCAAGAATCAATGGCACTCCCTCTTAAACAATTGACTACTTTAAAATGCTTCATGAGATATAGAGCGTCTATTCCCAGAAGACATTCCACATTGTTGACAATGTCACCATGACGGCCTCCTTGATAGAATCGATCGGCTATCTTAAAATTATTTCTTCGTATATTATATACGGCTCCCATCAATCCCTTGACTTCAAAACCGACGTCAAGATTGGGATCCACAAGAGCTGGAATTTGGGTATATGACCCACAACATAAATTCAATTCCAGATCAATGGAGTACATTGTTCTGGTTTGTTCTCCCAGAAAAGTTTTTACAGTGGTGTTTTGACGAGGAAGTGAAGCAATATTTACTCCTAAGCTTCTCCATGACACTTCCTTTGAAGTAACTTCTCTGAGAACCAAAATCTAGAAGTGCCCTTATTTCTTGAATCTTATTCCCCCTTTTTACTTTAAGGGAGATAGTTGGAAGAATGTTGCCAGAAGGAGTTGATCCTGTGTTGATACACAGATGACTTCGTTGAGATTCATCCTTCCCAGTTTGTGCAAGAGAAGATGAAGGAGTAGGTGTGTCATCTGTTCTACGATGTTGATCACTCTTCCTTTTTCCATTTGTTTCAGATGAGCAAAGGGCTGATATATGTTTCTTGCTTTTACAGTAAAAGCAAGGGCGGCTAAGTCCATATCGCTTAGCAGGACACTGCTTGGATTTATGCTTAGTGCTGGAGCAGCTAGAGCATAGTCCTATTTCAATACAGCGCTCTTTTCTGGAGGCTGGATTCGAATAGACGGTGCAAGACGACATAAAATGTGCACCATCGCAAAGTTTACATTGCACAGATGAGATTCCGAAGAAATACTAGACTTTTTTGGAGATGTGGTGTTCTCTTGTCTGGAGTACGTAGAATTTTGAAAAGAAGATGTTTTCTTTCCATTTGAAGATTTTTTAGACGTAGATGTATGTGATGGATTCTTCCCTCTGATTCTTTCCATAGATTTCAAAACCATATGGTAATTTGTCGAAGATGATGTTGATAAAGGATATTCTATCTTTGTCTCGATTTTCAGTTCCCTTAGGAAACTTGAGGGCAATTTATCCACCACAATATGACTTAGAAGTTTACATCCTGCTGAACCCTCCTCCATAAAATCTAATTCGAATTCTTTAAGTTCATGTAGATGTGCACGAACTTCTGATATGAAAGTTCTCACTGCTTCAAGATTTTTATTGTCTATGACAGGAGCTGTGTCTATTTTATGAAATAGAGAATCGATTATAAAAGGCACATCAAGATATAAATCTTTTAAAATTTGGAGAGCAACTTCATAGTTGTCGTCCACATTAGGAAGATGTTCTACATCTTTTAATGCCATACTTGAAAGATGAGCCTTTAGATATTGAAGTTTTGCGGCGTCACTTAAGTCTCGCCGACTTCCGAAGATTTTCATTTTAAAAACGATCGAAATTGGAAACGGTCAGATTCTCCTGAAAAAGTTTTACACTTTAAAGCAGGTATTTTGACCTCTTGCTTGACGGCTAATCCTCTCAATATGGATTTTACCTCCGACTGGTTCTCTAAGTTCTCCTGTGGATTTGAGCCGGAGGCTGACGAATGGCGAGATGCATTTTCAGTTAGATGATATGAAACTTGCTCATAACCTTCTGTTGTTGTAGATGATAGTGAGACGCACTCACTATCTCCTCATTGAGCAAGGTGTTATCATATTTGAGAAGACCAAGATGAACATATTAATGCCTCTATTCTCTCCGTCATATTGACGCACCTCTAGAAGTCTTGACGATACTTCTTCCAACATAGACGATATGAGAGGTGAATTACTTCCGTCTGTTTGCATAATTTCCAATAGTTGTTTGAAAAGAAGAGTAACCATTCTTTTTGCTACTCCTCTCATTATCATGAGAGAGAATAACCTTTCTCTTACTTCTTCAGTTTTTTCCTTTATTTCCTCGGGTTCGAGATTTTTTCCTACTATCTCCGTGTCACTAGAGATAAAAGTTTCAATTTCTTGAAATAGTATAGAAACTGAAGAAATATCTTCTCTATTCATTTTAAATAAATCGACTTAAAACAAAGTCAAAGCTCTAGGTAAGTCTTACAAATTTTCGGAATAAATAATCAACTTGAAATAAAGCCAATGCTCTAGGTAGATCTTACATGTTGTCAGAATAAATAAATCAAATTGAAATAAAGCCAACGCTCTAGGTAAGTTGTAAACAAACAGGTCTTTTTTTTCTTATGAAAGGTAGGAGCCCTATTTTCTAACAGTTACTACTGAATAGAAACACTAAAAACTTCGATAAAATCGAACTCGAACTGTCGAAATTGTAACAAAAACAAAAAGTGCACACATTAATATATATATATGTATATATATATATATATATATATATATATATATATATATATATATATATATATATATATATATATATATATATATATATATATATATATATATATATATATATATATATATATATATATATATATATATATATATATATATATATATATATATATATATATATATATATATATATATATATATATATATATATATATATATATATATATATATATATATATATATATATATATATATATATATATATATATATATATATATATATATATATATATATATATATATATATATATATATATATATATATATATATATATATATATATATATATATATATATATACTTTCATATTTGTGAAATATGTAAATTTTCGACTTGATGTGTGTGACTGATTGTGCGCTTAGATGAAATTCAAGGGTAATATTGCGAAAAAACTGATAACCTTACTTTTATATCAGTGCAAAGCTAGACCCTAACTAGTTCAAATTTTAGAATATAAAAAATACGGCAATTTAGGCCGAAATCCCTCAGATCTTCAGTATACTTGCAGAAGACCTTATCTCGAAATATATTCACTTATTACTTTTGATGTAAATTGCATGTATATCACACACACAATTTTTCAACCAATATATTATACCCGCAGAGCTTCCCGCACTCTACTATATATTTTTATACTGTGGTTTTTTCCTCTTCTTTTTTATATTTGTGGACGTGGCTATTAGACTAGCGCCTTTTTCTACCCACTTCTTTTTTTGTGTGATCAGCGTGTATTTTTCATATTTTCGTTACTACTGTAATCAACTTCGTCTTTTGCAACATCAACTTGTGTTTATCAGACATTACAGTGTATCATACAATTACCACTAATATTGCACCTCAAGCAATATTTTGTTTACCAGCACAGTGTCCTTCAGGGTATCCTTATCACATCAGAAGGTGCTGCTTGAACATATACACTGCAGGATAAATACCAGTCATCAGTGAAGTCTGCTTTCTTCTCTGGGTATTACCAGGCTGACACTAGATAGGGTTTTTGTCATTGTTCATGCCTTTGTTCTTGTTGAACCATTCAGAATCATTATTTTTTGTATAAAAATTAAGAACACCATCAAGCCTTCATTATTTTTCCTACGCCTACCATCTAAGCAACTTCAACCATAAATTGCCAACTATAAAGTGGTCACCCAAGGAGTGGTGATTCTGGATTGGAAGAAGCAGGAGCACAGAGGCTTCAACATTGGAACCCTGTCTAGTGGGAATTTTTCATATATATTTATTTAATTTTTTATTATTATTTTTAATTATTTTATTTTTTATCTCATATATATATTTTACATATTTGCAAATTAATATTTCTTTTTATTAATTTATTTTATTTGATATATATATATATATATATATATATATATATATATATATATATATATATATATATATATATATATATATATATATATATATATATATATATATATATATATATATATATATATATATATATATATATATATATATATAAAGTTACTCATATACATATTTTTTTTTTTTTTTAATATTTTACTCACAATTGTTTATTATTTTATTTTTTTTTACTTATAACATGTCACATGACGCCACTTCCCCACCTATTGCATCCCAGCCTGCACCTTTCTTTCCTCGCTACATCCCAGGGGATGTAGAGTTATGGCTTTTCCAACTCGAGGCCATTTTTCCTTTTTCTTATACCTCTGACACCAAATTTCGGGCTCTTGTTTCCCTTCTGCCTTCAGAGGTTCTTCGTGTGGTTCAAGGATGTTCTCCCTAGCATCCAAGTATCTCCTGATCCTTTCACAGCATTAAGGACAGAGCTGCTGAATAGGGTCGCAACTTCGAGGGAAGAGAGAATTGCCCAGCTCTTGAGTTGTGAAGCCCTTGGAGCCCGCACTCCAAGCCAGCTAATGACTAATTTGCTGAACCAATTAGGGTCACCGCCATCCGAATCTGAGACCCTTCTCATCAGAGAGCTCTTCCTCAAGAAGTTGCCGGCAGATGCCCAGGGGATACTGGCGGTTACTTCCCCTTCTACACCCCTTCAGGAGGTTGCTTCCATCGCAGATAGGATCTTCCGCACCTTCCATCCTTCCCAGGTTCCTATTTCTGCTGCGACTTCTTCTTTTGCACCTCCTACTTCCTCTCTACCTCTTGCACCTACTTTCACACCTTCTACTGTCGCTTCTGCTTCTACACTTCCTTTTTCAGGTCTGGCACATGACCTACAACACTCGCGTGGCTTGTTTGGAGTCCAAAGTGGATTCACTTCAGGCCTCTATAAACTCTCTCATTATCTCTATTACCACTTCTAACCGCTCTCGCTCTTCTACCCCTTCTGCTCGTTCAGGTGCTCCTCACGGTCGTGCCCCCTCTCCTTCTCGCAGAAGGGACTCTCCTTTGTGCTATTATCATAGCACATTTGGGGATCGCGCTCTTAAGTGCAATAAGCCTTGCACTTACCAGGGAAACCTTCCGGCCAGTCAGTGATAGCTGTAGCTGACACTGGCCCTGCTTCCCACCCTTCACAGCAACGCCTTCTTCGGATTTTTGACCCTTTATCAGGTCTTAATTATCTTGTCGATACAGGAGCCGAACTTTCCCTCCTGCCGAAGGCTTACACTTCTACTTCTTCTTCCACCTCTTTCCTTGGTCCTTCTTTGTTTGCAGCCAATGGCTCTGCCATTGCGACGCATGGTGAAAAAAGTATGACCTTGGATTTAGGCCTCCGACGGTCCTTCCGTTGGATTTTCACCATTGCTGAGGTTTCCCAACCCATTCTTGGGGCAGATTTCCTGTCCCACTTTGGGCTCGTTGTTGATCTGCGTCACAAGCGCTTGATCGACAACTGCACTTCCCTTTCTGCTCAGGGATGTTTATTTTCCACTCAGCACTTCAGCATTTCTTCAGTTGTACCTTCTTCACCTTCTACCTCTTCTGAGTTTTCTACCATGCTTTCTCAGGATTTTCCCTCACTCCTTAAGCCTTGCTCTTCAGAAGCCCCGGTCAAGCACAATGTGGAGCACCACATTGAGACCTCAGGCTCTCCAGTTTTCGCTCGTCCTCGAAGACTCGCTCCTGAGAGGCTTAAGGTTGCTCGTGCTGAGTTTGAGCACATGCTTGAACTCGGCATTATTCGCCCTTCGAAATCAGCATGGTCCTCTCCTCTTCATTTGGTTCCCAAGGCTACTCCGGGTGACTGGAGGCCTTGTGGAGACTATCGTGCCCTGAATGCTGCGACTGTGCCTGACAGATACTCTCTGCCACACATTCAGGACTTCACCTCCCATCTGCACGGCTGTAACATATTCTCCAAAGTGGATTTGGTTCGCGCTTACCATCAGATCCCTGTGGCCCCGGAGGATATTCCTAAAACAGCCATCACTACTCCCTTCGGGTTGTTTGAGTATACCCGCATGCCCTACGGCCTCAGGAACGCGGCACAGACCTTCCAGCGCTTTATGGACTCTGTGCTCCGCGGTCTTCCTTTCTGCTGGGCATACCTCGACGACCTCCTCATTGCCAGCTCCTCTCCTGAGCTCCACAAGTCTCACCTGCAGGCTGTTTTTACCAGGCTGCAGGAATTTGGCATCAGGGTGAACCCTGACAAGTGTGTCTTGGGTGTTCCGTCACTCACCTTCTTGGGGCACACTATTTCACCTTCAGGAGTTCTTCCCCTTCAGGATAGAGTTTCTGCCATTCGCCAGTTCCCTCTTCCTGAAACACAGCGTCAACTTCGACAATTTCTTGGCATGATAACCTTTTATCATCGCTTCATTCCTTCGGCTGCAGCTCTCCTGACACCTCTTACTTCTCTGCTGAAGGGGAAAAAGAGGGGTCAATCTACCAAGGTCACTTGGTCGGATGCTGCTCGGCAGGCTTTCTCTGACGCAAAGTCTGCTCTGGCTGAAGCTACTCTTCTCGTCTTTCCGCAGGAGTCTGCTCCCACTCGCCTTCAGGTAGATGCTTCCGATTTTGCCGTCGGGGGTGTCCTGCAGCAATACCAGAATGAGATGTGGGTGCCTCTTGCTTTCTTTTCTAAAAAACTTCAACCTGCTGAGACACGGTACAGTGCCTTCAGTAGGGAACTTTTGGCCATGTATTTGGCTACCAAACACTTCCGCTATTTTCTCGAGGGACGTTCCTTTCACATTCTGACTGACCATAAACCTATCACCTTCGCTATGCAGTCTCGTCATGAACGTCATTCTCCTCGAGAAGCGCGCCATCTGGAATATGTCTCTCAGTTCACCACTGACATCCGGCATATTCACGGCATCGACAACCACACTGCTGATGCTCTCTCTCGGATAGAGATTAACGCAAGTTCTTCTCTATCCCCGGTAGATTTTCGAGGGCATGGCAGCTGCACAGGAGTCAGAGGACATTCCTCTTCCTGATACCACTTCTCTTTCTCTTCAATCTCTTCACCTGCCTGGTATTGCTCGACCACTCGTCTGTGATACTTCTACAGGTTCTCCTCGACCATTGGTCCCTTCCTCCTTCAGGAAACAGGTCTTCCACTCACTGCATGACCTCGCCCATCCAGGGATTTCGGCCACACAGAAGCTGGTTGCTTCACGTTTTGTATGGCCGAACATGCAGAGTGATCTCAAGACTTGGGCACGCGCTTGCCTCTCCTGCCAGAGGACCAAGGTCCATCGCCACACCAAGGCTCCCCTTGGTGAGTTTCTGCCTCCAGGTGAGCGCTTTCAACATGTTCCATGTTGATCTCGTCGGTCCTATTCCTCCCTCAGATGGTTGCTCTTACCTTCTCACCTGCGTCGACCGTTTCACTCGCTGGCCGGAGGCTATTCCTATCCCCAACATAACTGCAGAAACAGTTGCTAAGGCCTTCTTAGCTCACTGGGTCTCTCGTTATGGTGTGCCGGAGACAATCACAACTGACCAGGGTCGTCAGTTCGAGTCATATCTTTGGCGTGATTTCATGTCTCTTCTCGGCACTTCCCGCATTCGTACTTCTGCTTACCACCCTGCTGCTAATGGTATGGTGGAGCGCTTTCATCGGCAGCTTAAGGCTTCTCTGGCTGCTCATCCTCGCTCGGAACATTGGACTGAGGCACTGCCTTTCGTACTCCTCGGGATTCGCTCTGCGATGAAAGAGGACTTACAGTGTAGCTCTGCCGAACTGGTTTACGGTTCTCCTCTTCGTCTTCCAGGGGAATTCTTTGACCCTTCGGTTTCTCCTGCGTCTTCCGACCCTTACACTTATCTCTCTCGGCTCCGCCAGTGTTCTGCTTCGTGGAAACCTTCTGTTCCACGCACTCACACTCGCACACACTCTTTCATTCCGAAAGACCTCGCTACATGTACACATGTTTTCGTACGCCTCGACTCTCATCGAGCTCCGCTGCAAGCTCGATATTTGGGGCCTTACAAGGTTTTAAGTCGTCGGGAGAAAACCTTCCTTCTTCAGCTCCCTTGTCGGACGGAAGTCTTCTCCATTGATAGACTTAAACCTGCCTTTTTCGAATCTTCCCCGGATCCTCCGGATGATTTTGAAGAGTCTCCTCTTCTCATTCCTTTCGCTCTTCCAACACCACATGTGCCAGATCGCCCTTCCTCTCCTACTCTTCCTACTCCTCCTTCTTCTTCCACTGACTCGCCTCCACCACCTCCTTCACCTCCTGCACCGCCTTCTTCACAGCGTTCTTCTGGTTCTTCTCCCTCTTCTTCGACTAGTGGACCTGCGGTTCGCCCTGCTATTCTACGTCAAACAAAGAGTGGCAGAACTGTTCGACCTCCTCTTCGCTTTCGTCTCTAACCACTGCCACTTTTGGAAGGGGGTTCTGTAGCCGCAGAGCTTCCCGCACTCTACTATATATTTTTATACTGTGTTTTTTTCCTCTTCTTTTTTATATTTGCGGACGTGGCTATTAGACTAGCGCCTTTTTCTACCGACTTCTTTTTGTGTGATCAGCGTGTATTTTTCATATTTTCGTTACTACTGTAATCAACTTCGTCTTTTGCAACATCAACTTGTGTTTATCAGACATTACAGTGTATCATACAATTACCACTAATATTGCACCTCAAGCAATATTTTGTTTACCAGCACAGTGTCCTTCAGGGTATCCTTATCACATCAGAAGGTGCTGCTTGAACATATACACTGCAGGATAAATACCAGTCATCAGTGAAGTCTGCTTCCTTCTCTGGGTATTACCATGCTGACACTAGATAGGGTTTTTGTCATTGTTCATGCCTTTGTTCTTGTTGAACCATTCAGAATCATTATTTTTTTGTATAAAAATTAAGAACACCATCAAGCCTTCATTATTTTTCCTACGCCTACCATCTAAGTAACTTCAACCATAAATTGCCAACTATAATGTTAACAGAAATGAAAATTTTGAAAAGAAAACAGTTTAGTTAACAAAAAGAAACTTATCAACCTGTGTTTCAATATTTACAATATTGGTAGAAACTGCGCAATATATATATATTTACGAACGAATGATTGGAAAATTTTCTCAAAAATAGAAGTTAATCAAAAGCTAAAGATTATTATAAAAAATTCACACCGAAACTCGAAACTAGAGACGAGCAAAAGGTAAGATTTTTAACAAAAACCGCCGAAAAGCTTTTCAATATAGATTAGATCAAATTATTTCAAATCAAATATACTTCTTCTTTAGGTGGAGGACGTAGCGTCGTTTGAAGCGATGAAAGTACCCTACAACTAGGCTTAACCCGTCGCGGGGTAATAGGGTAGGCTAGACCATTCCGTTTCACTCCTTTGCCCTTTGGTTTTATTCCTTTTCGCGTTTCATCTTCTCAGAGGGTCTCTAGTGTAC
>SEYY01020762.1:65000-70000 GCA_009176605.1 Armadillidium nasatum | reverse complement strand
GGGAGTCACCGTTATTAGTTGGTAATCTCAGGATGACATTAACAATGATGTCACATCAGGATGAATGGACCATCCTTGTCAGACTATTCTAGCTTGTTGAATCCAGGGAGCACCCGTTATTTACAAACATAAACGTTAATTCTGGGAATGCATTTTTTAACATAATAATTGTTTTTTTGGATGTCATAAAAATTTATTGGATGAAGTATCATTAAATGCGTAATGATTGCCTAAATACAAACCACCAGTTAATAAATCTATCATCAGTCATGCGTAGTAATCGATAGTAATTGAAAATTGATCAGGAATGCGAACTACAGCAATCTTTGACTATAATGTTAATAATCATATAGCGCAACTCAAGTTTAGCAAATATGGACAAAATACAAAAAAAAATTTTTTTTTTTTTTTTTTTTTTTTTTTAAAGTTTGCTCCTCAAAGGCATTACCACATTCGAGGTCGGAACTTCCCTAGGTAGATTCTATCTAGGGTCTCCAATGCTGATCTTAGGTAAATGTTATTATTATTATCGCTAACACTCAGTAATGTTAACAATAATACTTATTAGTATCTCCGTGAAATAGAATACCATAATTTTATATCTTTTTTTTTAACCTTATAATTGATTGCAAAATAATCCAATACTATTACAACCATACTACTACTACTACTACTACTACTACTACTACTACTACTACTACTACTAATAATAATAATAATAATAATAATAATAATAATAATAATAATAATAATAGCCAGCTTGGTTTGAAAATATAAAAGCAATGCAGGTGATTTTTTTTAGCCCAAATATAGTCAGGCCCTTTGAGGATTTCTTTTAGTACCTCCTGACAGAGGCTCAGACGACGATTAATCTTTGGCGGCAGGGTTTATTTGGATAGTTTTAATGGCGCCGTTACATAATGTTATCATTCATTATAATAATAATGATAATAAGAATGATAATAATAATAATAATAATAATAATAATAATAATAATAATAATAATAATAATAATAATATTAATAATATAAAAGTGCTACTGTTATAATAAATATTATTATTATTATTATTATTATTATTATTATTATTATTATTATTATTATTATTATTATTATTATTATTATTAATTGCTACTGATGCAGAGGAAGCTAGTTGAATGAATTTTGAAAATTTGTTCCGACAATCGAATTTCACAGTCTGAATTTCATTTGAAAACATGTGTCTCTAAGGAAAGGAAATTAAAATGCACGGTTGAATTAAGAAGAAATACGAAGGCGAAAAATAAATAAGACTACAGAAAAAAAAAGGAATAAATATTTAAGATTGAGGAGGGAATAGGACTTAAATCTGCAAAGGATAAGAAAAACTAAACTGAAATTGCAAGAAGGAAGAGAGATGTGGAGTCTACTGAGAACTATGAGTAGTATTAGTAGTGAGTAGGAGAACTAGAATCAGAACTAGAAATGTAATATTTATGACAGAATGGAGGGAATATCTGAAAATTAATTTTAATTGGAAGAAAATTTATGTGAGAAAATTTGAAAGAAATTGAAAATAAAATTTAATATTCGTGAGAGAATTTGCCTCCCTAAAAGATGATACAGATGTGAGGGACATATTTTATTAAAGAAATTGAATGAATTGTGAATGATAGTTTGAAAGAAATGACTTAATGTTTTTGTTACGTGATTTAAATGCTAGGGTGGGTGACGAAGAAGAGGAGAAAGACGACAGTAGTTACAGGGTAGAAGCTATATATATATATATATATATATATATATATATATATATATATATATATATATATATATATATATATATATATATATATATATATATATATATATATATATATATATATATATATATATATATATATATATATATATATATATATATATATATACACGATGAAGTACAAGTAATTTGTTTTCTTAGCGTGAAAAATTTTATCTCAGAATGAGCAAAACATTGTTGTCCTCCATATTTGGATCCTTTGCATTGCATACGTCGTTTGTAATCCTCTCTAGATGTTAATGATTCTATACTGATTTGCTGACATTGCATTCGACAACAAAAGACAACTCGTACGCTTTTTTTTATGAAAATAAAAATCTATTTTGAATCGACAAAAGCTTCCAACCATTTTTTATTGGTTCCCTGCTGACCTAACCTTGTATAAACCACGGGACTT
Source organism: Armadillidium nasatum (assembly GCA_009176605.1). NCBI lineage: Eukaryota > Metazoa > Arthropoda > Malacostraca > Isopoda > Armadillidiidae > Armadillidium > Armadillidium nasatum. Next base: position 67,806 of record SEYY01020762.1, on the reverse strand, counting down.
ATTCATGGAATAATATACAAAATGAAAAGGATAACTGCCCTAAAAAAATACGTGTAATTATTAATAATGTATTAAATTTAAACAGGACTAGGGTTCAATTCTACTGCAAGTGTGCTATATATATATATATATATATATATATATATATATATATATATATATATATATATATATATATATATATATATATATATATATATATATATATATATATATATATATATATATATATATATATATATATATATATATATATATATATATATATATATATTTAAAAGAACATAAAGAATGTTTTCTTCAAGAAATGGCTTAGAAGAGTATTACTACTCAATAAACTCACTTGTCATACACGGTGAATACTCCTTAAATTTTGCCGAGCCTTTCTGATTAGTAAGGACGAAGCACTTCCCAATGGGCTCCCGTCGATTCTTCTTCACGCTGTACCACACGTACCGCGGAGCACAGGCCTAAAACACAAAAGAACAACATCGAAAAGTAAACACGAATTTCCGGTAACACGTTTTAAAATTTGTCATGTGGGAATGAATGGTTGTGTGTGTTTGAGAGTGTGAAAGAGATTATTTTGGGGATCAATCGAGAGAGACTTGAAGATTTATGGATTATTTTTCTTAAAGAAAAGATTCTAAATCTTGGGTTTTGAAATCGCTCTTGAAAGGAAGTCACTCTACAACACACGTATCAGTATATATATATATATATATATATATATATATATATATATATATATATATATATATATATATATATATATATATATATATATATATATATATATATATATATATATATATATATATATATATATAGGAGAGAAGGAGAGAGGAGTTTAAGGAAATGATTGAGGAGGAAGAGGAGTTTACTGGGGAGGTGTTTGAGTAGGCGTTTGTTAAAATGAAAAAGGTAAAGCTTCAGGAGAGGATGGCAAAAATGCTGGTGAACAAACTGAAACTTATATAGTGCGATTACTGAACATGTAATGGTGGAGGGGTGAAGAGCAGAAAAAATAGGAAAAAGCAGTAATAATTCCAATATATAAAGGAAAAGGAGATTCGGGCATTTGTTCAAATTACAGGGACATATCATTAATAAACCATACAGTAAAATTTATGAAAGAATGATAGAAAAGAGATTGAAGGAAAGAATTAAGCCACAGCTGGATGAGGAACAACATGGAAATAAACAAGGTAGAGGAACAACGGATCTTATCTTCGGTTTGAGATAAATAGTTGAGAAGACATGTAATATAACATCGAAGTAAATTTGACTTTTATATAGATTTGTAGAAGGCTTTTGTTTCGGTACCTAGAAGTAATTTGTGGAGATGTTTAGAAAGAGGTTATGGAATATCATTTAGAAAGTTGAGAGCAATGAAAAATCTATACGTGTTTTGTTTATGTACAGTACGTACTGGATAAGAAAATGAAAGATGATTTGAAATGAAGACAGGGGAGAAACAAGGTGGTGTGTTGTTATCTGTACTATTCGTTCCTTACATAGAAAAGATTATTCAGAGATTTAAGAAGCAGTGCACTGGAAGAAGAATCAGATCAAGGTATTTTTGCTTATAAAGAGGATATTCCGTTCTGAAGTGTTGATAGAGAAGAAGTAGAGACAGAGTTAAATAAAAGGAATGAGTGTTGTGAAGTGCCTGGTCTGAGAATGAATAAGGACAAAACGTGATCCTGAGGATAAGGAGAGAAAAGGAGAGATGGGGAAGAATTAAACATTCAGATCGATGGAATTCGGATAGAAGAGATTGAATCTGTTAAGTATCTTGGAAGTGTATTTGAGAAAGGAAGAGGTGTGAATAGCGACATCATAGAAAGAAGCACCAAATATGGTAGATGTGTAAGGTTTTTTTTATCCATTGCTGAAGGATGCGAACGTTACTTTTACAAGTAAAGAAAATCATTTTCGAGACTACTCAGAAACCGATGTTGATGTATGGAGTGGAGTGTTGGACGACAACCATGATGACAAGAAGCAGAATACAGGCTGCTGAAATGAAACAACTCAGAACAATGCTGGGAAAGAGTAGAAGAGATGTGGTGAGAAATGAGAAAATTAGAGAAAGTGTAACGGCATGCCCTATCATAAATAAGATAAAAAAAGGCTCAACAAAGGTAGCTGAGTCACCTAGAAAGAATGGATGACCAAAAGGTTGTGAAAAGATGTTAGGAGTGGAAACCGGAGAGAAGAAAACCTAGAGCAAGACCGAGGAGGAGTTGGAAAGTTAAGGTGGAAGCGGTGCTTGAGAAACATGACATCCCTGACCTATTTGTGTGTGTGTGTGTGTGTGTGTGTGTGTGTGTGTGTGTGTGTGTGTATCTGCCTGTCTGTCTGTTTATCTGTCTGTCTGTCTGTCTGTTTTCTTTCAATCCTTTGAAAAAGAGGTTTTTCTTCTAAATATTTGTCCTTTAATTAAATTTTTTTAATAATAATATTTTCTTGAGAAAGTTTAATAATTAGATATATGAACATAATTTTTTTTATTCCTTTGAATTAATTAAATTCTCAATACTTTTGAAAATTTTTTCCTTTTATTTTTTTTTTTTTTTTTTTTTTTTACTTTAATTAAAAATTAATTAAATGAAAATTATTTAATTTAATTTAATAATAATAAAAAATCCATTTAAAATATAGTCGTTATATATATATATATATATATATATATATATATATATATATATATATATATATATATATATATATATATATATATATATATATATATATATATATATATATATATATATATATATATATATATATATTATATATA
>SEYY01020762.1:30000-52500 GCA_009176605.1 Armadillidium nasatum | reverse complement strand
GTAATATTTTTATCAAACATAAATATATTTATATTATTTTTTTTTACTTTCTAAAAAAGGGCAGCCATTATTATTATTATTATTATTATTATTATTATTATTATTATTATTATTATTATTATTAAAACCTTTCTCATAAGATTATTCAAACCGATTATTTCATTTCCATTTATATAATTTGTATCCATAATTTTGTAATTTTGTTAAGGCGTCTAACAATTCCATTATTAAAAAAGGAAGAATTTTTATTATTATTATTATTATTATTATTATTATTATTATTATTATTATTATTATTATTTTTTATTTTTGTTGTTGTTGTTGCTGTTTTTTTTTTTTTTTTTTTTTTTTTTTTTTTTTTTTTTTTTTTTTTTTTTTTATTTATTATTATTATATATTATATATATAATATATATATAATATATATATATATATATATATATATATATATATATATATATATATATATATATATATATATATATATATATATATATATATATATATATATATATATATATATATAAAACTTTTGGAGTAGTATGGGAAACCTACGAAGTGGTTCCGATAACAGCTTTTGCTTAAAATGGTTTTAAAAATTGTTATTTTAAGCTCGTTATTATATTTTTTAATACAACCTATCAAAATTTATTATCCTATGCTCGTAAAAAGTCAGAAAAAAAACTTTTTAAGTGTGTCAGTTCCGACCACCCATACCATCCAAACGATGTCAGCCATTTTACGAGCAATTCCCATATGTTGAATTAAAAAAATTCCTTCATTAAAAAAAAAAAAAAAATTTTTTTTTATTTTTTTTAATTCACTCCTGTAGTATTAAACATATAAAAAACATATACGTAAAAGTTAACAACTTTCTTATCATTTTTTTCATCGTTGACTGTTCATTAATTTTAACTTTGTTAATTAAATGAAAGTATGCGTGGTGGAGCAACCATTATTATATAAAGTCATGAACAACAGAATTTTTTTTTTTTCAAATATTTGTGATAAAGTTTTATTATTAAACAGATAATATATTTCGAAAGTAAAAAAAATTTTAATTACTTTACTTGGCTTTTGAATTAGATCAGTTTCATCAAATTACCTTTAAATCACATTAAACACAACATGTTTATAATGTGTTTATAAATTATTCTATAAAAGACAATTAAAAGTAACCACAAAAAATGACATTTTCTTCTTACGTGGTTATGAACAAAATCTCAAACTTCAAATGAATTCTGCAGTAAAGATAATATTTTGTCTTCAAAAGTTGGCTGTTGGGATTTTCATAAAAAAAAAAAAAAAAAAAAAAAAAAAAAAAAAAAAAAAAAAAAAAAAAAAAAAAAACAAGATAAAGAAAGAAAAAGAGAGAAAAAGAAAGAAAAGGCTATTAAAGAAGTTATTAGTATTTTATTTTGAGAAAAATCGATACAAAATTGGACAATCCGTTCGATTACTATAGCTTTTACGAGTAATTGATCACCACCACAACATATAAAAGATAAAAGAATCAAAAGTATATTTTGTACCAAATATACAGAAACACTTAAAACAATATATAAGTACATTTTTATGATATACAAGTACTTATAAAATTAAAGATCATTGTGATTAAGAAAAACAACAAATGAATGCAAAGTGGAATTCTTGCCATTCTGTGACAGTTTTCCTATTCCTGTTTAAAGTATGAGGCTAAAAATCCATGGAACTAATTAGCACATCTCACATTGAACTAAGCAGATACTTCAAATTGGCCTTCAAACAGGTTTGGTGTCTATAGCAGGTGTTGTCAAACGGTAACACGAGAGCCAAATATGATACGGAGCTATCTATAGAATGACACAAAGTTCACATTTTATTTATTTCTCATTTTTCTCCAACACAATATTAACAGTAAGAAAATTAATGTAATAATTATTTGTGCATAATAGAAAATAACATTTTACAATTTTATTCTTGTTGGCTACACAAAATAACATTTGCTGAAATCATCTTTTATTGATCTTTAACTAGATTTCTTTCCAGTTTGCATGACAGCATATCAAACTTTATACCCGGTTAAAGATAGAATGAGTTGTCGGTTCCATAACAGGAGTAAAAGGATAAATAGCTGGTCCTTTTATAAAAGAAAGTTGGCAATTTAACCTAATTTACTTGAAATATGGAATTTCAAGCGCAACTTAACTTACGGTAAGGACTACAGTGTAGACTATGGTAAAAAGCCATCAGTGAAAAGAACAGTTACCAAAATCAGAAATTGTATGACTACTACTTCTGAACACAAACAAGGATTGTGTTCAAAGTCAAACAACTTAGACACATTGCAAAAAAGTCACTAAAGAGTTTAATATCCACGTTCGAAAGTCCAGTTTATATAAAATATGTTATCAGACATCTAGGTAAAGTCAACATTCGTGTGCGAGCTGCAATCGCATAAAACTTTCCTGGAAATTCTTAGAAATACAGTGACAAGAACATAAAATCTTTTATAGTAGAAGAATAATAGAGCAATATGGTACTATGAGTCATTAATGCTTCCGAAGGTTGGATGTTTATATGCATACATAAATTCAGAGAAAGCTTACAATTTGTTTCGTAGAACATCTGATGTTTGTCAAGGAGGAATGAGATAGTTCTGTCTTTTTGTTATTTGTATTTATGATGTTTTATTGCTTTTTTTTTTAAACTAATATTTTATATCCCAAGTCTGTATCTATAAAATGAATTGCTCGGTATATGAAGATGATTGCATAGGGAGAAACTACACAATTTAAATGATGAATATATAGAAAAGCTTAATTATTTAATTCTTCTTCTTTGGTTTTCTACAGAAGCTCAATTCGATATTTAATGAACACTTAAAACTCGACACTGTTTGATAAATAAATAACAAAAACACATTCATTAGAAATTTGTGAAGATTGTACATAAAATATTATTAATAATATATATATATATATATATAATATATATATATATATATATATATATATATATATATATATATATATATATATATATATATATATATATATATATATATATATATATATATATATATATATATATATATATATATATATATATATATATATATATATATATATATATATATATATATATATATATATATATATATATATATATATATATATATATATATATATATATATATATATATATATATATAATATATATATAACACCTTCACGTACCAACCCCTCCCTAATAAAAGCAGAGTTTTCACCTTCGTTTATATTTCTTTTTCAGGAGTTTTCTTGGAAATTTTTCCCTCTTCATAGCTGAATATTTTCTTTCTTTCTCCTTTCCCTCTCTCCCTCCCACTCTCCCTTCAACTCTCCTTTCTTCTACTTCTTACCTCATTATCTCTTTAACCCTCCTACCCACAACCCCTCTCTAATAATCTCTCAGAATATCAGTTCAAGCTTTTTTCATTTTTCTTCATCCCGACATTTGCATTCTTATCATTTTTATTATTATTATTAATATTAATTTTGAAGTTTTAAATTCATTCACTTAAAAGTTCACAAAATTTCGACTTATCTCGCTTCAATCATCGACACTTTCTTTGTAGTTTCTTCTCATCCACTTTACGATATATTATAATATATATATAATATATATATATATATATATATATATATATATATATATATATATATATATATATATATATATATATATATATATATATAAAAATATATAAAAAAAAAAAAAAAAAAAAAAAAAAAAAAAAAAAAAAAAAAAAAAAAAAAAAAAAAAAAAAAAAAAAAAAATATATATATATATATATATATATATATATATATATATATATATATATATATATATATATATATATATATATATATATATATATATATATATATATATATATATATTACTGTGGGATGAAGATGAGAAACAACAATCTATTGATGTCGTGTTGAGTGAAGGCGTTTTGGACATGTCAAAAGGAAGGAAAATGATTGAGTTGAATGAAACAAGAAAACAAAGTGAATGATGTGTAAGACCTTTTAACAGTGAAATACTTTTTATATCAAGGAAGAATAAAAAAAAAATTAAATATATGAAAAAAAATATATATATATGTAAAGGAAACCGCTGGACACAACCAGTCTGTTTGGAAGGCAAAAATCATTGTCCAAAAAACTAGTGACTAAATTCTTTGAGATCATTTTTAAAATTCGTAGTTAAAATTAATAGACAGAAGAATTACAACACTTAAACTTTATTAATACATATTGTGAGTTACTCAGTCTATCAAATCGTGATTCATATTCTGGAATCAAAAAGTAAAGGTTTTCTGTCTTAATTACCTGAAGGTGGAATTTGTAATCCGAGGATGGAATTCTTTTTACCAACTTGTAAGTATTCCAAGAAATAAATAGACAAAATAAAGAGGAAGCATGAATATATGAAAGTGGATAAGTATATTGATACACACATATATATATATATATATATATATATAATATATATATATATATATATATATATATATATATATATATAATATATATATATATATATATATATATATATATATATATATATAATATATATATATATATTCCTTTGAGTAGCCATGTAAAAGTACTAAAAACGCCATGTAAGAGAACATTTACAATAAAAAATACATGGAATTAAAAGGAATTCTATACACACGCGCAAAGACATACACATAAACACACACACACACACACATACTTGCATGAAGGCAAACATTTGCTATTATTATATTATGGTCCATTTAAGGATACACAAATATCCTTTCGAAATGTTTTGAAGACTCCAAAACCGGATCCTTCATTCTCTTGCAAAATATTGCTAAAATCTTCAGAAGAAATAACTCATAAATAACATATATATATATATATATATATATATATATATATATATATATATATATATATATATATATATATATATATATATATATATATATATATATATATATATATATATATATATATATATATATATGTGTGAATGAACTTTAATACGAAAAAGGTAAAATTGTCAAATGTTAATTTTACTGTAGTAGGTTGGTATATAACATATATTTTAGTATTTTATGCTGAAGGTACGATAGGAAGATGACATAGGTCTATAAAAAAAAAAATAAATAAATAAATATTTAAATGGAAAAATATTTTCATAAATTCCATCTCTGTGCAAAAACATTACCAACCAGGATAAATTTTGACATATTTTACATATTCTAGATCTTAGAACTGATTACTTGAACTTGAAGTTCAATTATTACTATTAAATTTAAATTTAAATTTAATTACTATTAAATAGGTTTCTATATGAAGAAATTTTAAATGTCTTGTTCTTTTGTGCAGTCTATGCATCTATAAACTAGAGGAACCTACATCTAGAAACAAGAGAAACTTATTTCATTTTTCAATTTCTTATTATTGACAAAACTGTATAGAATATCAACAATTAATCATTATTATTATTATTATTATTATTATTATTATTATTATTATTATTATTATTATTATTATTATTATTATTATTATTCCTAACAATTTCAATTATTAACAATACCACCATTTCTAACTAGTTATACAAGCACATTAATCACCAACACTACTACTACTACTATTACTAATAATAATAATAATAATAATAATAATAATAATAATAATAATAATAATAATCATTATAATAATAATAAAGGAGAAGAAGAGAAATCTAAATCAGAAGGTTCCATTATATTTGAGCAATTTCAAAAGAATTTGTGTCCCATAAATAATACATACACAAAAGACGTAAGCCTAAAAGCCTAAAATTCGAAAGATTTTCAATCCTTTTATTACATGAGGGTCAAAAATAAAATCTGAAACTGAAAACTTTTATTTCCGATGTAAATAATATTAATAATAGCAATGGAAAAAGAAAATACACACAAACACATTTTAATATATATATATATATATATATATATATATATATATATATATATATATATAATATATATATATATATATATATATATATATATATATATATATATATATATATATATAATATATATATATATATATATATATATATATATATATATATATATATATATATATATATATATATATATATATATATATATATATATATATATATATATATATATATATATATATATATATATATATATATATATATATATATATATATATTTAAATGCATGGCATACGAACGTATATTTAAGGGGGAATTCGACACCAGCACCTACCGACCAGTAAGTGGTTGATGAAACATAAAAATTAGTCATTACCACTCACGGGTCAGAAATATTTTTTTTATATATTTATTTTTTATTCATTAGGACCTCTTTAAATGATCTGCGTTTAATTTGTGTTCGTAGGTTATAATTTAAAATATATTCATTCTCTACCGTGAACTAAACAATGACCATATATATATATATATATATATATATATATATATATATATATATATATATATATATATATATATATATATATATATATATATATATATATATATATATATATATATATGTGTGTGTGTGTGTGTGTGTGTGTGTGTGTGTGTGTGTGTGTGTGTGTGTGTGTGTGTGTGTGAAAGTTTCAGGGCATATGTAAACTACTTTCATGAAAGTTATTTAATAATAAATAATAATTAATAATTAAGTAATAATAATTAAAATTTAAGTAATAATAGTAATAATTATAATAATACTCACCACGGCAATTCCACTTCGACTCACAACAGAAGCTCCGAACCACTGGTGGCTTTTATCATCGATGTATTGTGTACCATCATGGTGGTTTCCTAAATTTAATATAATATATATATATATATATATATATATATATATATATATATATATATATATTATATATATATATATATATATATATTATATATATATATATATATAATATATATATAATGAACAACAGAATCAGAGCTCGGAACATTCTTCAATAAATATATAGTTAAAAATATGTCTTTTATTATTCACAAAAATTAGTTAAAATCACAGGAGAATTAAAATCTAAGGTTAACATATAAATCATTAAAATAACTCGACGTTTCGGGATTCATATTCCCATCATCAGGAGAAACAATAGTTTAAATTATCAGTAAAAGTTATATAATCATTTATCTGTAAAAGAAAAAAGTATACATAAAATGAAAACATAATTTATCAAAATGACTGGGGGGTAAAAACAAAATCAAAAATTATAAACAATAAATGAGCAAAAATAAATGAATTGTAAAATAGGAGACGAATGAAAAATAATTAAAAGGATAAAAACTAGAAATTAATAGTCAGATAAAGGACAGGATAAACGGTATATTACGATTATTAGACTAACGGAATTGTAATTGGAAAGGGCCACTGTCACTATTAAGCGATGGTTTTAGACTAGCAATGTATATGGATTCCAGAATTTTTAGGTCAGTTGATTGGTTGGTTTGTGAAATTATGGAAAAATGGGACGGGTCTATAGGGTGATGTTTGTTGTAACTATGGGTTCTAATGCTGGATGGGGAGGGGGATGAGAGATTCATGCCAGTTCTGGGAGAAATGCCTCTGTGCTCGTCGCACAGATTGTTTTTGTCGAAGAAGTTATAGTGGAAGGTTGTGTCGAGTACATAGATGAAGGAACTAAGTTTTTGAGGCATTGAAAACAACTATACAAGAAAAATCAGAGGTCACTTGCTCCAAGGCCGTCATTCTACGTCAATTAACTGCTACTGGAAAGGGGGTCTTTAAAAACTGACATATCAAAGGCGTTTGACCGAGTATGGCATGCGTCACTGCTTCCCAAGCTCCCCTCCTTTGGGTTTCCTCCTTCTCTTTGCTTCCTTATGTCTAGCTTCTTTCTAATCGTTCCATTTCGGCTGCTGCTGATGGAGCGACTTCTTCTTTCTTTCCTGTCAATAGTGGTGTTCCTCAGGGTTCTGTCTTGTCTCCTACTCTATTCTTACTTTTCATTAATGGTCTTCTCAGCTGTTCATCTACTAACCCTATTCATTCATATGCCGATGACTCAACCCTCCATTCTTCAACTCATTTCAAATCTGAGTTGCCTCTCGTCTTTATCTTTATTTTTCCTTTCTTGCAGATCTGGATAGAATTTCCCAGTGGAGTAGTCTCAATCTTGTGAAATTCAACTCTTTAAAAACTCAATTTTTAGAAATCTCCCTATCAAAGACACCTCCTAACTTTTATATTTCTTTCGATGGTTCTCCTGTCTCTGCTGTTGACAATATAAACATCCTTGGCCATCACATAAAAAAAAAATGTCTTGGAAACCTCATATCACAGTGGTTGAAGGGCGGCTTCAAAGAAGCTGGTAGTTTTGTTTAGACTGCGAGAATTTTTTTCATCCTCGCAGTTACTTCAATTATACAATGGCCTCATCCGCCCTTGTATGGAGTACTGCTTTTATATCTGAGGTGGCTCAGATTTCACTCGTCTTTTGGATAGGATTGAGTCAAAGGCTAAAAGACTTATAAACTGTTCTGCTCTTTCTAATTCACTTGACTCTTTATCTTTGCGACGTGACGTTGGTGCCTTGTCTCTGTCTCTGTTCTATAAGTACTACAGCGGCAAATACTCGAAGGAACTATCCACTCGTATATCTCCATCTCCAAAACACAAGGGGGTTCGTTGTTTGCCCGTCAATTTTGCGTGGATATAGGCAACTCCATTCTTTCCTGCCTCTGTTTTGTGGATCTTTCTGCCATCATTTTTTTTTTTTTAACTTTATTTCTATTTCTTCTAACATCCCCTACTTGAATAGGGTTTTGCCCGTGAGTGGTGTTATATATATATATATATATATATATATATATATATATATATATATATATATATATATATATATATATATATATATATATATATATATATATATATATATATATATATATATATCCGTAGACTCTCTCTTATCAGTCTTAAGAGTTCACATCTCCAGTTTTTATATCTACTCCCTTGACCATAGTTCAGACTGTGTCTTGAACTTGTAATTGATGTTCTGTTCTGGTGAAGAAGTTGAAGAATTGTATGATACATACGAAGAGTTTATTGTGGAAATTAAAGCTTGCAAGTCAAGTTAAAGGAAATTTAACATATATTAAGGTCTGTATAAGACAACTTTCAGATGGATCGAAATTAGAGCAAAGACTACTAATATTTAAGTAATTTAGGCAGGTCGCTGATCGAGTGATTAGCAAGCCTGATTTATAGTTTTAAGGGTAAATATCAAGTATGAGCTGCTCTTAATTTTTTGTGCTTTGCAACAAATTAATAAACATTATTTTACTTTTTATATATAACGGATGTAACTTAATATATTGTAAGTACAAAAAGAAAATCTTCACCGACATTATCTTCGAGGAAGAGAATTTGACCTATCAGTCAGACCAGCTTCCTCCATCACTTTGCATTAAAGCTCATTGTATAAGAATCTAAAATACGAGTACTTATAGGAATATAACTACAAAATATGTATAAGAAAATATAAAGTAGAGGAATGTTAAGAATATTTTACCATGCACAGTTCACTCTTAATCTCCATTTCAAATTTTAAGTTTTACGAACTATTTATTTACGTGCTCAAATTGTATAATCCTTGCATAGACAATTTCATTTTTAAAAATTTAAAATATATATAATAATATATATAATATATATATATATATATATATATATATATATATATATATATATATATATATATATATATATATATATATATATATATATATATATATATATAGTACATGATAAATATCTTTGGAAAATTAAATGCACTATGCATTGTATATGGACACTAACACCTGATTTCTTCAAACAATAGTCACTTAAAATTAATTTCTATTGTGACGTCACAATCGAGTTTAATAATAATAATAATAATAATAATAATAATAATAATAATAATAATAATAATAATAATAATAATAATAATAATAATAATAATAATAAAATAATAATAATGGGATCAATATGGGGAAGGAGAAAAATATTTCGATTAAAAATAGGTTCTCCAGCATTTGAAATAATTAAATCTTTCTAAATAATTTATTAATTTATTAATTTATTAAATTTATTAAATAATAAAAATTAAAAAAATTTAAATAAAAAAAAAATAAATTAAAATATATATAATATATATATATATATATATATATATATATATATATATATATATTATATTATATATATATATATATATATATATATATATATATATATATATATATATATATATATATATATATATATATATATATATATATATATATATATATATATATATATATATATATATATATATATATATATATATATATTTATTATTTTATAGAAATTTAATCAAAATGTACAAAAAATATTTCAAAAATTATTTATTATATATTGTATTATATATTATATTGTTATATTATATTATATTATATTATATTATATTAATATTATATAAATATTACCGAAAATGATTCCTATTCCGATAAAGTCTATTAAAAATATAAAAATAGAGATACAAGTTTCTTATAGACAATCCCTAACTCTATTTTGGGATCTGATAACCATAGGAAGCGAGCTACTTTATTAAGAATAAATTAATAAATAAATAAGAAATAAGTTTTTAGGATGATCCTTACCTTTGGTGTCAAATGGTATCCTATCGCAGAGGTCTTCATATGAAGTGTGACATTTGTAAACAGCTCCACCCTTGGAAACTCCGAAGTTTGGAGTATGAGCTTCAGGTGCTCCAACTAGAACCCTGGAATAGTATATATATATATATATATATATATATATATATATATATATATATATATATATATATATATATATATATATATATATATATATATATATATATATATATAATGAAAACCTTAATAAAAATTGTGAAGACCAAAAATTTGGTTCGATATTCTAAAATACATTTTTATTTTTATTTTCACGGTATACGAAAAAAATAATATAGATCTTTGAAATTAAATTTTGTGTGAATCATGTGTTTCCTTAAGGTGCTTGTAAATAATATCAGGCTTGTAAGGTTAAAAAATGAAGTAGTTTGTGTAATTTTCAATCTGCTATTTTAATGGTTTAAGAAATTAAGATGTGCCAAAAAAACAAAAACAAAAAAAACTTGGTTTTATGAAGAGACCAACACTTTTCAAGGTGTTAAAATCATATCCTTCTAGTCCAGATTTTAAATATTATTTTAATGCACAATTAATATAATAATAGTAATAAAATAAAAAGACTATAAAATAATAAAGACAACTGCAATTCCTTCTATTTAAACATATATTCAATAACATTTTCACCATGATTCACAGAGTCAACTCTTATTGTTTCAATTATTCTCATGCATCTTTTCACATCGAATTAGACGCAATATCTGCAGGTTTCGAAAACAATTTCCAGCCTACAAATATCATCTCTAAATAGAGATGTCTTTATTTGGATAAAAATTATAACCAACCGCTACTCCCTGTTCTGTTCTGAATCTTTTCCCCCTCCCCCCGCGTCCAAAGGAAGATAAAGAAATAAAAAACTGATACATTTTAAATTTTGAAGACATAGTATCCCTCAAATTCTCAACTGGCTAATGACATCAGGGAAGATTCAAGAACTTTCAGCAATGTTAGTTATTTAGTTTTAACAATTTGTTCTCTATTTAAACTTATGAAACTCTTTCCTCTTTCATCATAACTGCAATCCTTGGTTGTCTACAATTATATTTGGTCTTTGGTTCCTAAGATGTCATATAGGTTCAACTAAGAGAAGGTCAGGATTAGACTCCACTATAAGACTCAAAATTAGACTCCATTATAAGAAGACTCAGGATTCTTTCTTGTGAACATATGTGAATTAGCCCAAAAGCATTTTAATATATTATCCCTTTATCAACATCCAAACTCCCTTCTGCCACCCACTGATATTCAGATATACTAGTAAATAACATCCTCATCTGCATCTGCCTTCTCCTAGAAAAGGGCTCAGCCCGTGAGAGGTGGTAAACTGTATATAAAAAAAATACTTACTAAAGCAAACAGAAACCCTTTACATCAAGCATTACAGCCAACTTTTAGATTCTTATAACAATCCTTACTGATTGTTTGACTTCAATTTACCCCAAAATATATTGAGATAATAAATAATAATTAATATTTAGTTTCATTATAATCTATTAAATTTACAACCAACTAACTCGATATTATAAAATTTTTATTAACCCATCATCTAAAGTTAAACTTTGTCTATCCTGGGGACATTTTATTGAGTCATTTCAGCCAAAGTAAGTTCTTTTATAGCTACTTAGCTTATTGCTGTATCATTTTGATATATCATTATTATAATTATTGTTATTATTATTATTGACATACTATCATTAATTGTTTTTGTTATTAACTACTTCTTTTTCTTAATATAATAATTATTATTTAATTATTATTTTTTTATTTTTACTATCTTCTTCTTCTTCTTCTTCTTCTTCTTCTTCTTCTTCTTCTTCTTCTTCTTCTTCTTCTTCTTCTTCTTATTATTATTATTATTATTATTATTATTATTATTATTATTATTATTATTATTTTTTTTATTTTTAGTTTTCTCCAGGGTTGGCATGATTAAAATCAAATGATTTAAATCAACTGGTATTTTTTGCGTGTGTGTGTGTTTTTCTTTTTTCTTTTTAATGAAGTCACTTTCTTCACATAAATTAAAATTTATATACATTTAAAAATGTTACTGAGCTGGAACAAAAGTAAATAACATACAGTAATAAAATAAAATAAATAACAATTTTTTAAAATATTTAAAATAAAAAAAAAAAAAATTTAAAATTAGTTGCACTTTTAAAAAAATTAAAATTTAAATAACTTTCTCAAGTTAATTTAACCAGTTATATTTACTTATTTATTATATTTAATTATTCGTCATTACATAGCCGAATAAGTCCCTACTAAGAAAAAAATGGTGTAGCTATAATATATATATATATATATATATATATATATATATATATATATATATATATATATATATATATATATATATATATATATATATATATATATATATATATATATATATATATTCTTTCTCATATGAAATCTTACAGGCTTTTTTCTAATTAAAGACAGAGCAAACGGCAAGTCACTTTTAACAGTTTTGACGAAAGGGTTTTATTGATAAGCGAAAAAAAATGAAAGCTTTGTTTCAGTTTCAGTGAATGAAATTCAAATTATTATTGACTTTCTTTTAAAAACTTCAGATTTTCGTCTCTTTTTATGATTAAGTTGCTTTTACACTCTCGGTAACGCCTGTAAGCTCTCTTTTAAAACGTGGGAAATTTTATTATATATCTTGCTCTCTATTACATTCAAATAAAAGTACACACACACACACACACACACACACACATATATATATATATATATATATATATATATATATATATATATATATATATATATATATATATATATATATATATATATAATATATATATATATATATATATATATATATATATATAAATATATATATTATATATATTTTATATATAAAATACACACACACACACACACACACACATATATATATATATATATATATATATATAATATATATATATATATATATATATATATATATATATATATATATATATATATATATATATATATATATATATATATATATATATATATATATATATAGTTGAAAAAGCTTTTTTCACAAATTGGTTTTATATTAGTCATATTATTTTCAATATATACCTAAAGGATTTAAATATGCAAATGCATAAACATCTTTCTGTGTTGTAGAATTCTCGCACAAAAGCCTGAAGAAGTAAGGAGGTATTAAATGATTAAAATTTCTGTAACTGAAAAGGTCACTACTCATTGCACTATTATTTTTTTTTTTTCGAAACTTTTAATTCCTCGGCATAATACCTGTATTTCCTAAATTCCACAATTGATAATGAAGATAAAAAAAATTTAAGTAGTAGTTAATAATAACTATAAAAAAAGTCTCTTAATTACCAATTTTAATAAAAATATTATTATATTATTAATATAATTATTATGTAAATATAACAATAACTAAATTTACAATAATAATAATAATAATAATAATAATAATAATAATAATAATAATAATAATAATAATAATAATAATAATAATTTAATAATAAATGAGAAATTAATTTCCGAAATGTCTATAGTATCTCTTAATATATGAATTTTATATTTGGCAAAACTGCTTTGCCCCTAAATAAATTTATCTTTCTAACTCTGTTCGTTCTCTCTTCTCTCAGCAAACTGAATACGTCCTTCCAAAAGTAAAAGTGTTTTATTAAAACTTTTAAATAACTTTTAATACATATTCGTAATTTTCTTTTTCTCTATAGAAACGATTGTTATATACTTTGTTTCACAAAAAAAAAAAAATAACAATAATAAGTCATTTTTTCCCCTGTTATTTTATCCCCTACACTGCAAAAATTGCCCTTACGAATCGTTGGGACAAGTGGCCAAAATTTCCCAGTAAAATTTTTAATAGAGAAAAGACATATTAAGCATAAGAAAGTCGCTTCACCAATTTATTTTCTAATGAGAAAATAACTGAAAAAATTTGTTGTGACATTTTTGCCACTTGTCCCAACGATTCGTTAGGACAATTTTTGCAGTTTACCTTTGATAACATTTCCTTTTGGGTTACCTTTTAAGGAAATATTTTCCTATTGACGAATAAAATTAATTTCAATTAATTAAAATTTTGAACGTTGTTCCATTTGATAAATAATAGCGATTTTTAATTTAAAACGTTGCTACAAACCATCCAGCAAATTTGTACATATAATATATATATATATATATATATATATATATATATATATATATATATATATATATATATATATATATATATATATATATATATATATATATATATATATATATATATATATATATATATATATATATATATATATGACAAGGAAGAATTAATTTGCGGGAAGGATTATTGCAATTTTATTTTTATTTTTAATATCTTCTCCTGTGGGCTAAGAGCAAAGGTCTACTGAAATCAACCGAAGGTGGGAAAAAACCAGAAGCCCGTGGTAAATCAAAAACAGAAATACTTAGATACACGTAATACAAGTGTGCATGCAATCAAAGGTATTTGGAAAATTAGATACAGGGAGCGTGTTCCAGACTTTACCAATGGAGTTCATATAAAATTGAACATAGTGGTTGTCTGGCATCAGAGTGTTGAATAGAGAAAGGATGAGGTATGTAGAAAAACATGTCCCACGACCTCCTCAACAGAGGAGAGTTCACATGGCTAGTGTTCATTGTAACAGCGATGGTAGTTCGAAGGCTATAAAGAGATTGGAAAGAGTTAGTGAGAGTAGAAAAGTTAATAAGTCTAAAAGCCTTGGACTAAACCGAATAAAGAAGAGCAGTGTTTATGGAACCACCCCAGATATGTGATACATACTCCATAAAAGTAACTGAGGTAGTGAAAAAAAAAGAGTACCGAAAGAGCCTCAGAACTCTCAACCTCTTAGAAACTTGTTTAGAAAGAGAAATAATGCGAACCTTCCAAAAGATCACGAAAAACAGGAAACGCCAAGAATATTAAGAACGGAAAGTTTGGATGCGTATTTTTAAAGAAGATACTTTAGTTGTGTGAAAGACGAATAGATAGATAAAGGAGGTGTTTTGAGGCATTGAAAACAACCATCTTTTCTTTGCCTCAAAAAAAAAATATGGTCAGAGGTCAGTTGCTTCAAGGCTAACTATCTGCTGCTGAGTGCATCACGTGTTAAAATTTCCTTTGAGTAAGGAAAGGTTCCATAAAATTACTTGAAAGTTATTTAATGAAATTAAAAATTCTTAATATAAATGTAATGAAATAATAAACAAATTATTTATAATAATTTCAAATCCAGTCAAAAAATGATAAAATTCAACCTTAAAAAAATTAGCCTTAAAGTATGCTTATCAACAGTCTAGTCAGATGTGAAATGAGTAAAAATAACAATCAACTCGCAAAAGCTAAATTGGAAGAAATGCGAAAATCATTTTTTTTTCTGCTCAGACTTCAAAACAACTAACGCGAAACTTTTGATAATTAATTTTATTCCTCATCTCTTCGATGCCCTTGATAAGAAACCCATCCATAGAGGGATCCCTCTTCACGCGACTGAAGAAAGAGGCATACGAACGGCTTAATAAAGTTTCAGAAATACTAATAATAGAGCTCATATTTTGATGTGGTATGTTTTATTATATCTTTAATATTTTTTGCTTCCTTTACCTCTCCCATAAGTGAGGTTTAAAATCTTAATTTTGTAATATTAAATAACTACTTAAAATCTTTTACCATGTATAAAAATTTTCGATATCACCTTTCTAAATGGGAAGAGTAATGAAAGGTGGAGTTATCGACATAAGAATGGACAAGAGATGAAATAACAGATAAGAAATCACTGATGAAAAGTAGAAAAGAAAGAACTGGTGATAGAACAGAAACCTTAGGAACAACACTACTGATAGATTCAAGTATGAACATCAGGCGTCTACAATAGTACTCTAAAACAGTATAAAAAGAGAATGAAATACCTTAGAATAAAATTTAATTTTCATTTGAGATTTTCTTCCAAAAAGATTGATTTTAAGTTATGAAGTTATTTATTACTCATTAATTGCGATCATTTATATTATGCCGCTAAAATGCCATTAAAGTAGTAGTTTCTCAAAAAAATGTTGTTTATTTTGGGTGTGGTTATTTTAAAGAAACCCATTTTTCTATCTCTTAATCTTCTTCTTCAGCTCCCAGGTAAGCATTATCTGCCTGTCAGTCGGTTCAGTCTCGTTCTCCAGTTTCCTCAATGCGCAAAAGAGCTTCTCCTCCTCAGCTCATCCAGGTCAGGGAAAGCCATGTTTCTCAAGCACCTCCTCCTCGGTCTTCTTCCCTCTAGCCTCAACTCCCAACAACTCTTCGCCACCCTTTGGTCATCCATTCTTCCCAGGTGACCCAGAAACCTTAGTTGAGCTTTTTACATTTTTTTGGATAGGTCGTACCCCCACCATTTCTCTAATTTGCTCATTTTTCACCATATCTCTTCCACTCTTTCCCAGCATTGTTCTGAGGGGTCTCCTTTCAGAACCTTGTAACCTGCTTCTTGACATCGTGGTTGTTGTCCAACACTCTGCTCCATACATCAATATCGGTTTCAGAATGGTCTCAAAAATGATTTTCTTTACCTGTCAAAGTACGTTCGCATCCTTTAGCAATGGATAAAAAAATCTACACATCTACCATATTTGCTAATTCTCTCTGTGATGTAGCTATCACACCTCCTCCTCTCTCGAATACACTTCCAAGATACTTAACAGATTCAACCTCTTCTATCCTAATTATATCGATCTGAATTTTTAGTTCTTCCCCATCTCTTCCCCTTTGCCTTTATATATTGGAATTATTACTATCTTTCCTCATTTTTCCGACACTTGACCCCTATACCAGTACATGTTCAGTAATCGCAATATATCCTTTAGTTTGTTCTCCTGCATTTTTTATTAACTCTATTCTTATTCCATCCTCTCCTGAAGTTTTACAGTTTTTCATTTTGGCAAACCCCAACTTAAACACCTCCCTATTAATTCTTCTTTCTCCTCAATCATTTCATGAAACTCATCTCCCCTTCTCTCTTCTTGATTTTCTCCTTCCTGTTACACATTCAGCAAAAATTCAAAATACTCTGTTCATCTTTCGTTAATTTGTCTTGTCACCAATACTTCACCTTGTGCATTTTTTTTATGTTGTTCACTATCGTTTTATCTTTCCTATATGACTTTGCAATCCATATATCAAGGACCTATTCCCTACGAGGTCCTTCTTCAACTTCTCTCCCAACATCCTCCAGCTCTTCCTCTCAGCTCTTCTCTTCAATGCTTTCACTTCATTTCTGGCCAGCATATTTTCCATTCTAAATTCCGGAGTTCTCCTTTCCAATCATTCCCTCATCCTTTTTGTCTTCTGTTTTATTGCTCCCTTCACTTCCTCGGTCTACCAAGGTGTGTGCCATTTTCTTCCACCACTTATCCGTTCTTCTTCCAATACCTCTACCGCTACCTCTTTTAAACATCTCTCAGTCTCTGTCCATGAGATCTCTCTTCCATCCTTTAGCTTATTCATCTTTTCGTTCATCTTGTGCTTATACCCAGCTTTTATATTCTGCACTTTAAGTTTTTTTTGTTTTTATAATCTTTCTTTCATTAAATGGCTGTTTCCTAAAGTTTTTTATCTTAATTTTTGAAGCTATCATACTATGGTCTGAATCAAAGGAAACACCATGTATGACTTTAACATTGCATACTATTATCTGATGAGAGAAAGTAATCTATTATTATTGATTTCTGATAAATAATAATTCCAGTAGTTTGACTCCCACTATATATTGTATACATATGCAACTCTCTATGCTGGTAGAAACTGTTCATTACTTTCAAGTTGTTTCTTAAGCACATGTCTATCAATCTTTCTCCTTCAGCATTCCTCACTTCCTTTCCTAAAGGTCCTAAAACCTCTTCAACCCCTGCTCTCTCTCTCTCTCTCTCTACACTTGCAGTAAAATCTCCCATCATCAGGGATACTGTTTGCACATCTTCTCTATATTCTTCCTCCAAACTTTCGATAAAATCATCTTTTTCCTCCTGTCGACAACCTTGCTGCGGTGCATATACCTGAAACAGTCGAAATTTCCTGTTCCATAATTTCATTGTGCGTACCATCAGCCACTCACTAATCAAACGAACATCCTGAATAAAAAGTAACAGTTTAGGTCCTAATATCATAGCGACCACATGTCTACAACGCCCCTGAATACATTAGGACGTAACCTCTTCTCTCTCTCTCTCTCTCTCTCTCTCTCTAAATGTTTCTTAATATATATATATATATATATATATATATATATATATATATATATATATATATATATATATATATATATATATATATATATATATATATATATATATATATATATATATGCGTGCGTGTGTGTGTGTGTGTGTATGTGTGTGTGTGTGTGTGTGTGTGTGTGTGTGTGTGTGTGTGTGTGTGTGTGTGTGTGTGTGTGTGTGTGTGTGTGTGCATCTGTATGTATGTGTATATATGAATAAGCTATAATAGTAGATATAATAGAAATTAAATATTTAAATTATAATTTGCGAATCACTCTTAATTAACTGTTTACTTCGTTCTTCAAAATAGTGACGAGTGACGTCATTAATTGTTTTAGAGTCATAAAAATTTGGTTTATTTTTTCTTTATCTTTATGTGTAAATTAAATAACTATGAGAAAAACAAAAGATCTAACATTATATATATATATATATATATATATATATATATATATATATATATATATATATATATATATATATATATATATATATATATATATATATATATATATATATATATATATATATATATCAAGAAACACTAAAATATAGTGCTTATTTTATTCAAAACATTAAAACCATTAAAATAAAACAAGGACAACGTTTCATCTCAGGAACGCAGGGCCCTCATCAGGTCTAGTATGGTTAGAGAAACAAGAAAAGACTTTCTCTCTCTTGTCATACTGGACCTGATGAGGTCCCTGTGATCCTGCGCCGAAACCTTTTCTTTGTTTATATTAGTGGTTTTAACGTTTTACCTATATATATATATATATATATATATATATATATATATATATATATATATATATATATATATATATATATATATATATATATATATATATATATATATATATATATATATATATATATATATATATATTAGAGGTGGACCGGATATCCGCATCCGCATCCGCAACTGCGGATATCCGCATCATTTTTCCAATATCCGCATCCGCGGATATCCGCAATTGGATATCCGCAACCGCATCCGCATCCGCGGATAGTAAAAAATTACTATCACAAAAAACTTTGTATTGAATGCAGAACCTCTTTCTGAGCGCCATACAGGCGACTATCTTGAAACTGTATTTGAAAAGATGCTGACAAAATGGAAGATTTCATTAAATGAAGTGCACTGCGTAGTCAGGGATTCGGGCACAAATATAAAAAAAGCACTTTCTCTGGCAAGAGTGAAAAATGTAGATTGCTTTGCACACCAAACTCAGATAGTAGTTAAAAATTCCATTATGAGTCAAAAATGTGTATCCGATTTAATAACCAAATGTAGGTTAATTGCTACGCATTTCAATCACTCCGTTGTAGCCCAAAATGAGCTGAAGAAAATACAAACAAGATTAAATGTTCGTCCACTTTCTGTCATGCAAGATATTCAAACACGCTGGAATAGTAGTTTGCATATGCTTGAGAGGATGAGCGAAATTAATTGAAGCAGCACATAAAGCCTCTAACTGAAGACATATAAGTTCAGCTGAATCATGTTTGTCAGATGTGATACCACTTGTTTCAACATTGAAAGTTGTGTTAACAAATGTTATTAAGTCTAAGGGAGTTTCAAGGATGACTGAAACATTAATGAAGGAGATGAACGACAGATTTGAAAACCTGGAAAATGATGATGCTTATACAATTGCAACCTTTTTAGATCCTAGGTACAAAACAAAATTTTTTAAACCACTTGTTTCTCAGAATGTTAAAATCAAATTAGGATGCTTATGCGATGAGATGATAGAAACAGCTAAAATAACGCCTTTCAAGAAAAAGCAAAAGCTCTCAGATACAAAAGAAACAAAATCTGTTAGCTTAAGCATTGCTAAATCAATGAAAGATCTTCTAGCTTCCAGCAGCGATGAAGAATCACAGTCAGAAGTGTCAAAGGATACAATATCGATTATTGAAAATTATCTGAAACTCCCACGTTTGGAGGCAGATAAAGACCAACTGGTTTGGTGGAGAGATAATTGCAAAAGTTTTCCCTTTTCTTGCTGAGCTGGCAAGGACTTATTTAGCATGTCCTTCAACTAGTGTTGCTAGTGAGCGTCTTTTCAGTGGAGCAGGCCTCATTTACGACGAAAAGCGAACCAAACTTTCACCTGAAAGAGCCCAAAAGCTTTTATTTCTAAAAAATAACTTACCAATTATTAACTTCAAATGGAATATGTGAAACTGTGAAGTGTGAAGGTAATACTGAATTACTGGATATATATATATATATATATATATATATATATATATATATATATATATATATATATATATATATATATATATATATATATATATATATATATATATATATATATATATATATATATATATATATATATATATATATATATATATAACCTTTTTCCAAATGGGTGGAGGTTGGGGAAAGAGGTTGGTGGGGTGTTCAAGAGTTGGGTCCCGTCCCACACCCTGGTAACATAGATTCTGGATATTATATTTAAAATTCCAAGAATCTATGGCAAAAACTCTTAAAAAATTAAACTATCCGCATCCGCATCCGCATCTGCGGATATCCGCAATTGAATATCCGCAACCGCATCCGCATCGCGGATAGTAAAAAATTACTATCCGGTCCACCTCTAATATATATATATATATATATATATATATATATATATATATATATATATATATATATATATATATATATATATATATATATATATATATATATATATATATATATATATTAGAGGTGGACCGGATATCCACATCCGCATCCGCAACTGCGGATATCCGCATAATTTTTCCAATATCCGCATCCGCGGATATCCGCAATTGGATATCCGCAACCGCATCCGCATTTGCGGATAGTAAAAAAAATAAAAGAGTGAAAAATGTAGATTGCTTTGCACACCAAACTCAGATAGTAGTTAAAAATTCCATTATGAGTCAAAAATGTGTATCCGATTTAATAACCAAATGTAGGTTAATTGCTACGCATTTCAATCACACCGTTGTAGCCCAAAATGAGCTGAAGAAATTACAAACAAGATTAAATGTTCGTCCACTTTCTGTCATGCAAGATATTCAAACACGCTGGAATAGTAGTTTGCATATGCTTGAGAGGATGAGCGAAATTAATGAGGCCATTTGCCTTTATGCTTCAAGCAGCACAAAAATAAAGCCTCTAACAGCTGACGAAAATGACATTTTAAATAATTGTATTAATATCCTTAAGCCTTTTGAAGAATTAACAAAGACTATAAGTTCAGCTGAATCATGTTTGTCACATGTGATACCACTTGTTTCAACATTGTAAGTTGTGTTAACAAAAGTTATTAAGTCTAAGGGAGTTTTAAGGATGACTGAAACATTAATGAAGGAGATGAACGACAGATTTGAAAACCTGGAAAATGATGATGCTTATACAATTGCAACCTTTTTAGATCCCAGGTACAAAACAAAAATTTTTAAACCACTTGTTTCTCAGAA
>SEYY01020762.1:17500-25000 GCA_009176605.1 Armadillidium nasatum | reverse complement strand
ATATATATATATATATATATATATATATATATATATATATATATATATATATATATGGCTTAGGTGGAGATTGTTTCTGAGTTTCGATATTTTTTATATCGATATTTTTTTATGTAAATATTTCTGATTAATCGATATTTTCAATACCTATACTTAGCCCTTAGGCTACTATGTCGTGCAAACGTTCTTGTGTACGTTAGGTCTCTTTTACGGCAAATTCTTGTGTAGGTTAGGCCTCATTTTTACGGCAATTTCGGTAGTTCAGGTTATGATAAGTCGAATTAGGTTCTGCTAGAAAAGTAAGTAATAATAATTGTGTCTATGTCTAGTAATAGTACCTCGTACCTCTGACAACTCTCTTGTTTACGATAGGCTTCTCCGATATTTTCGATTTTCGATATTTTTTAACAATCGAAACTCAGAAACAATCTCCACCTTTACCATATATATATATATATATATATATATATATATATATATATATATATATATATATATATATATATATATATATATATATATATATATATATATATATATATATATATATATAATCCTTCCAACTCTGGTGGAATTTGGTAGGCCTCTAGCCTTTGTCCACCAAATGAGATAAAAAAAATGGTAGATAAAGTAGGTATCGTCCGATGAGATGTAATAACACACCACTGCACTTCTGGAGTGTTAGATTCGGCTGGAACACCTCTCTGAAAACGTTCGTATCTTTTGCGTCTCACTTACTCAGATGGATACCTGTAGCGTCTCTCTATGATCTGAAGTTCTTGTGGAAAAATCTCATCCACCATCTTCCCCTTCTTCACATTTACCTAACAATGAAAAATTCTCTTTTATTAAATTCAAATAGCCTTGAAGATGCTAGAAGCGGGTGGCATTCAAAGACTGTTCTCTTAGTTCTTCCCCTATATTGTTTGGATGCTGGCAGAGGCTTATAATAACGATGCCAACTTGCCTTGTTCCAGAATTCTCTTTTTTCATTAATTTTTGCATCATTCGAGATCTGTTTAATAATTTACACTTTGTCAAACACTATTTCTCTTTTTCAGGATCTTTTATCCTTGACCGAAAATTAGTATCAGGGAGCTACAGCATTAAATTCTACTCTCTACTCTCTTTATGTCTTTATTCACTATTTTTATTCAAAAGCTGCTGTAGCGCATATACGCGGAATGACGTTTTCCATTCTAATATTTCTAATTTGGATTCTTCTGAACTTTTCATCTCATGACTTGGGCTCTCTTGCTACTTTACAACTAAAATTATCGGTTCTGCATATTTATAGCCTAATTTCACTAATTATGAAAAATTATTTGACTGCCTTAATCCAAAATAGAACACATTTCCTCTTCTGATATACCTAATTTCATCATTTTAGATAATTTAAATGTTCACTACAGCCAATGGCGTTCTCCTATTTCTCAAGTGTCAGCAGTGAACTACCTTAAGCCTTCCGTATCATAAAAAAAACATTAAGCAGGTGATGGACTTTAAAAATGAACCTAAACCCAGTAAAAAGATGTCCAATAGGAATTTCCCAGAATTCTTAAATGCAGGACCAATAGGAAATATGAAAATTCCCAATAGAACCAAAATGAAACATTCTAAATCGGGAAAATTTCCGATTGGTAATTGTTTTGTATCAACAAGCTTTTCTTTAAGGAATTTTTCCGGAACAATACGATAAGTTTTCTTTTGGGTTCCCATTAGTTCCTATGGAATTTCTTTTAGGAACCACTGTAGAAGTTTCGGATTGGAAATTCAAAATTTCTAGTCATAAAACACCAATGGATCATACGAGAAACAGAATTGGTCCTTTAAGAATTTAAGCAAAAAAATTTACTTGGACATACTAGATCTTCTTTTTTAATTTCCTATTATTCTCATTATTCTGTAAAACTCTTTATGCCTTTGGATTCCACCAATTGACTTTCTATCTCTGTGCTCTGTTCTACCTCTTCAATTCTTCCTCAGAAATGGCAGTCGAATAGACGTTTTTGACCTTTTAGATTTATAAGCTTGTTTGATTTGATTTCGAGCTTCATTGATCGCTGTTACTGTTTTGGTGTTCTTTGTAGTAGGAACACTGTTTTTATTAATTAACGTTTTTATCAAACTTCGGAAACTCAAGCTTCCTAAATTCATTCTAAAATCGGGCACAAATCATTTTAATCGAGCTTTTCTTTGCAATCTTTCTGTTATTTCACAAAAAAAATATGCCAGTCAAATCTGAAATCAACTGTAAATAATTTTGGTGCCTTTTTTCCTTCTCTTGTCTCTTAATTCTGATGTCTTACCTTCTCTTTTATCTAAAAGTTTCACTCACACTATCGCTAAAAAAATTCCAGGAGCTATTTCTCTTTCTCCACTTACTTCCCAACTCACTTATGCCTAAACACAATAATTTGTTCTACAGACATAATTTCTATCTCTGAATTTTTACTAAAAAGGCGCATAGTTCTTCATGTGGTTGTCAAAACTTGCGTTCCCAAGCTTTCTCCCAGGCTTGTCTCTGCCTATCAATTTCAGTCTTTACGTTCATAAAAATTGAGCAAATAAACAAAGAGGTAGGAGACGCCAGTGGAAAAAATAAGTTCTCTCAACAGGCCCTCCAACAATCAGGACTTCATGATTGCTGGCCTTTTCTGGTGAACAGTCTTCTTTCTTCGTTGATTTCTGTAATTTACGTCGTCGCTCTAATTTCCATTTTGCTAAAACTCACCTATACTCTGTTTCCTTCCACTGTCTCTATACTCAATTTTTAGTTAAAGGTAGTTGTTGAATTTACAACAAGTGTATCGTACCTGGAATTCTCAGAATTTTCTATATTATAGCTCAGACTCTCTTAACAATATACTACTAAAATCATTTGTTCTGTATACCTGCTTCCTAACTCAATGTCAAAAACTTCAAAACAGAGCACATTTTCCTGTCTTCTCCTTTCCCTGGTAATTTTAATGTTCAGCACCGTCAATGACTTTCCGCTCTAAAGATAAAACTGATGAAACTACCCTTCTATTTATTTTACTATCCAGAATAACCTCGAGAAGTTAGTGCAGCTCCCTACCAGTTTCCCTGATAGTCTTGAACATGAACGCAACCTCTGATCTTTCTCGATTTTCTAATTGAGGCAGAGAAAACATAGTTATTTTCAAAGACTTAAAAATTCTGTTCATTTATCTTTCTACTACACATAATCTAACAATCATAATGTTTTCTTTGAAAATATATCTCAAACTTTCGTCTGTCCTTAATATTCTCTGTGTGTCATTTTCTTGTGATATTTTTTGGAAGGATCAACAAGCTTTAAGAGGTTAAGTGTTTAGAGACGCCTTAAGGATTTCTTCCCGCCACTTCAGTTGAATGCTCTTTACAACGATGTCACTCACCCCTGTATGAAGCCTGTCTAGCAAATCTAGTTTTTTTCTACTCAATACATCTCTCTTTGAAAACGTGGAGTCTAGGGGTTTTCCGTCTTATCAACTCTCTCACTCTCTCTCTTCATTCTCATTCTCCCCATCGAAATGTAGAGTCACGCCCTTTACAATATCGCTATTACAACGGGCGCTACCCTTCTGAACTCGCCAGTCCCATAAGTCTCCTCTAAGGAAAACTGGTGTGGCACTTCTTTCCATGTAGTCTTCTCCTTTCTGTGTTCAAATCTCTGATCTGAGAAATAACAGTTTTGTTTATTCTAACATGTACTACACTTTTAAAGTTTGGAAAACACTCGTTTCATCTATTTTTCAAACTTCATTTACTTGCACACTTACAAAAGCCGTGCATCTACACATACTGGACTGTAATTTGGCACAGGTTTTAAATTTCCCAAACCCTGGTGAAACCATAGAAGATATACATACATGTACTCACATACCTTTAAATATATATATATATATATATATATATATATATATATATATATATATATATATATATATATATATATATATATATATATATATATATATATATATATATATATATATATATATATATATATATATATATATATATATATATATATATATATATATATATATATATATATATATATATATATATATATATATATATATATATATATATATATATATATATATATATATATATATATATATATAGAGATATGAGAGAGAGAGAGAGAGAGAGAGAGAGAGAGAGAGAGAGAGAGAGAGAGAGAGAGAGAGAGAGAGAGAGAGAGAGAGAGAGAGAGAGAGAGAGAGAGAGATATTAGATTTACAGACAACTTTTAATTAATTAAGCAAAGACCCCTTAAGTTGTACCTATAATAAACGTCATCCAAGAGTCATTCCTCATCCTCCGATATCCTCGACCCATTTCCCTTCCTAATCATCGTTTGAATTTTTTTATCCCTCTTGAACGCGACCATAATGTCATTATTTATTAAGAGCTTTGGGAAGCGCTTATCTGTTAATGCAATGATTTAATAAATCAAAGAATGACTCTCCCTTAGAAGGTTTGTAACTAAATAAATAAATGAAAAGACACGACGAAGAGAGAGAGGAGAATAACAACCGGAAAAGCGTCACATGAAATTTTCATTTCCGTCCTCACGTGTTTAAATCATCGTTTATTTAGTTTATGGAATATTATCTTTGAAGACATCTCTCGGGAAATCGGACATAAGCACACACACACACACTACTCTCACTCACTTACTCACTCACACGCACGCACGTACGCACGTACGCACGCGCGCGCACACACACACACACACACACACACACACACACACACACACACACACACACACACACACACACACACACACACACACACACACACCACACTTTATACATATATATATATATACATATATATATATATATATATATATATATATATATATATATATATATATATAATATATATATATATATATATATATATATATATATATATATATATATAGAGCAGGCCCTGTCAGGCTCCAATTGGGCAGCTTGAGTTAATTAGTCTTAGAATTTGACCACACCGACCGAAATATATATTCTTTCGGCTCAAGAGAAAAAAAGGCATATATATATATATATATATATATATATATATATATATATATATATATATATATATATATATATATATATATATATATATATATATATATATATATATATATATATATATATATATATAATAAAAATTTTTAATTTTAATAGTAACATAAAATTTATAAATTTTAAATTCAAAACATTAAATTCAAAATACAAAGTAATACAAAGGTGGGAAAATTATTATTATTATTATTATTATTATTATTATTATTATTATTATTTTATTATTATTATTATTATTATTATTATATTACTATTTTTATAATTATAACTATTATTATTATTATTATTATTATTATTATTATTATTATTATTATTATTATTATACATTACAACCTTTCCCACTAAATTGTAGGATGGTGTCTATCGCAGGCCTCATTCAATTCCCACGCCTACCCTCAGCCAATATTTTCCACTCTTTCCTATCCTCCGTCAGTCGCACACCCTCCACCCAGGTCATCCCTCTGTCCTTTAACAACTCCTTGACACAACTCAGCCAACCTCTTCTCGTTCTACCTCTTCTCGTTCTACCTCTATCTCTCGCACACTCCATCTCTGATACAAGCACCTTTTTTACCATTCTCTCTTCATTCATTCTACAAACATGAACAAATCATCTCAGCATACTCTGTTCAGCTCTTCCAACTAAGCTCCTTCTCCAACCACACATTTCCTTTATTCTAGTATTCCTAACTCTATCCCTTCTACTAAAACCACAAACCGCCTTCAGACCTTTCATTTCAAAAACTTCTATCTTTTTTCTTTTCCACGCATTCAATCTCAATATTTCGCTTCCATACATGACTACTGGTACACAGCGTCCCTCAAACATTTTCACCTTCACCTCCCTTGGTAACCTTCCTCTACCCCAAATATCCCTCAAACCACCAAACATAACTCATATTTTCCAAGTGTTTACACATAAAAAATATCTTTCTTTTAAAGCACACACGCACACGCACACGCACATGCACACAGCGACAGAAAACAATGATACTTATCTTCTTATTTAAAGGAGAAAAAAAAAAAAAAAGATTTTAGTATAGACAAGTTTTATTGACATTATTTATAAAACAACTAAAACAAGCTGTGACTGAATTCAGTTGCTCATATATATATATATATATATATATATATATATATATATATATATATATATATATATATATATATATATATATATATATATATATATATATATATATATATATATATATAATTTTTTTATGCGCAAATTTTTTTAACATTTTTTAAAATTATTTTAATTTTTCTTTCTTTTTTTTTTCTCTCTCTCTCTCTCTCTTCTTATTACTATATTTTATTATTATTATTATTATTATTATTATTATTATTATTATTATTATTATTATTATTATTATTATATTATTAAATTAAATGGTCAATATATGTAACAATATTAATTTATATATGTAATTTAAGTCGAACTCGAAGGCACGACAACAGAAACATTAGCCGAGCAACGAAAACGAGGAAATGAACTTAAAAAACAAAACAAACAAACAAAAAATAACTACCGTAATTAATTAAAAGGAAACTTTTACTTAAAAATAGAAAATCAGAGAGAGAGAGAGAGAGAGAGAGAGAGAGAGAGAGAGAGAGAGAGAGAGAGGAGTTGTGAAGATAGAGATAGAGATAGATATATAGATATAAAAAGATAGATAGATAAATAAAAGGATAAATAGATAGATATAAAAAGATAGATAGAAAGATAAATTAAAGGATAGATAGATAGATAGAAAGATATAAAAAGACAGATAGATAAATTAAAGGATAGATAGACAGATAGATATAAAGGATAGATAGATAGAGGGGTATAAAAAGATTGATAGATAAAGTAAAGGATAGGTATAAAAGATAGCTAAAAAAAATAGACAAATTAAAGAATAGATAGATAAGATAGATATAAAAAGATAAACATATATAAATTAAAGGATAGATTGATAGATAAATTAAAATTAGAGAGGATAGAGAGAGAGAGAGAGAGAGAGAGAGAGAGAGAGAGAGAGAGAGAGAGACTAGTCTGCTTTCTCTCATCTTGGAGTGCTACATCGTATCAAATTACTGTTGAACATCCAACCGCATTTTAATAGACCACTACAACCTATTACAAGATAATGCAGAGAATAAACAAATAAAGAAAAATAAGCTCTTAAATACTTCATTATAAAAGTCAGTTTGTTTCAAAGGACGAATCAAGCAACACCAAAATGCAACTTTCTTAATTTAAAAAAAAAAAAAAAAAAAAAAAAAAAAAAAAAAAAAGTTAATTTTATTTGCATTCTTTATCAAAATAATGTAGTATAAACGAATTATTTTAAAAATAAACTTGTTAATAAATAAAATAAATAAATAAAAAATAACAAATAAAATGACTTTATTCAAGATAGAT
>SEYY01020762.1:0-10000 GCA_009176605.1 Armadillidium nasatum | reverse complement strand
TTGTTAGTTGTGACAAACGAAATTCATCTTAGATGCTGTGTGGGAATTTTTTTACGTAAAATTAATTATCAGATATAATGAAGAGTCTGGACAATCTTAAATGGAATTTTAAATCCTGTCAACAATATTCATAGACACTAAAGACAATGGATGCATTTCTGAATGCTGCCTGCTGGTTCGATCCCTCTTGCTGATCCTAGAAAGAAATGACCTAGAAAATTTCCCCTCCTAGAATAAGGCAATGCCCGTGGGATGCGAACTATTAAAGAAAAGAAAAATCCCGGCAGCAAAATTTTCTTCAATCAATCTTTCTATTTTTCCTTCATTCAAATAACCTTACTAAATAAACTTGAAAATGCATAAAGAGGATTAGCAATATTATTGGAACCTGAGTATTTGACATCTATTATAATACCCCAGTAAAGGTAAAAAGAAAACACATTTTGCCAGATAATCTCAAGATATAAGTGAAATTTTTACAAGCATTGCTAACTGTACCAATCATATTATGGCCTAAATGGTAACTGATCTTATAAAGCAACTCAAACGCCGCATATTACAAACAAGCCAAGTTACTTTATTAATACCAGAACTTTGTAGAAATATCTTGAGAGCCTGAATGTGTGTGTAATAAATTATTACCATTTAAGTGAAAAACTAGTGTATGATATAAACAGACTCTACCCAAAAATAAGATGAGTTTTATTTTAAAATATAAGTAAATATCGATATAATAATTATAATTTAAACAATTATGGATAAAACATTATATAATTTTGGAAGATTAAAGAGTGCTAACAGTCACAAAAAATGTGAAATCCTTCGTAAGGTTATTCATTTATGTGCAAGGTCGGAAACCATTGATTAATCCAAAATTTACTGTAAATATTGCGACAATGACCAACATTCTTTATTTAAAATGAAATTTCCGAAGAGCAAGCAAAAATAAAATTTAATATAAAATAAAATAAAATTATTATTATTATTATTAAAAGTTCACTCTTGTACTGTTCTTACTAATACTGCATTCGAAGCACAACATATTATAGAATCTATCTTGGCACATTTAATATAACTGAGCCTCATATTAGTTCAACAAAATAGGAAAGTTTTTTCAATAGGAAAAATTTAAAACATTTCTCAGAGATAAAATGGACCGAGCTAACACGAATATGCCAAACCAAATGAATGGATAATCACGGTTGATTGTTATGATTTAAAATATTTTTTTAAAGCAGTTATTAAAGCTTGAGATGAGCTCGATGTGAATCGATACATGTAAACCTTTGGAAAAAGTCTCGTATCTTTTAAAATCAAAATTTTTTCCTTCATTTTTTCACTGCAGTTACCATTTATCATCTCTAGGAATAATAACTGCACATGATTATATGAAAAATGTGACGCTTCATATAAAATGTTTTCCCGCAAAACTCGATTAAAAATTTTTCAATCATTAATAAGGATACAACAAACAAAATTATTTACCTCCTATTAATGAAGAAATGAGAATGTTCCTTGATCAAAACACAAAGTAATACTAAAAAATCCTAATTGCAAAACCTATTCTTGATGTTAAAATCCAGTTAAAGAGCAAGCCAGTTAGCTTCAAATCCATAATTAAAATATTGGTAGTCATTCTATCTATATCTATTATAAATTTTACGATTTTAAAATGAATTTGATCTATCCAGTTATATTAAAGAGTTAATTAATTGAGAAAAGCTAGAACTTGAAAATCTGTCACAAAAAGCTTTCGGTGTTTTAAATGAAAGCAATCGGGAATTTTCCCAA
Source organism: Armadillidium nasatum (assembly GCA_009176605.1). NCBI lineage: Eukaryota > Metazoa > Arthropoda > Malacostraca > Isopoda > Armadillidiidae > Armadillidium > Armadillidium nasatum. The sequence goes on along the minus strand of SEYY01020762.1, from coordinate 8,209 downwards.
ATTTTTGGGATTATAAAGGATCTGAGTACCTATCCCAGTCACCAAGTTAGATCCAGAGATATCTTTCCTTTTTTATATATATCTCCTCTGGTGACCTACCAAATCCTACTAGAGTTGGAGGGAAAACCGATTCGTTTTAGGTTAATGGCCGATATGTCCCGATACACGGCTTTGAAGGTGAGTAAGTCATAAGAAGTTGGGAAAATAGATTAAAGGAGTGTGTTCCAGACTTTTCCAGATGAGTACAAGTAAGAATGAGCTTAGCGGTTAAGTCTGGGGTCAGAGAGTTGGACAGAGAAAGGATGAGACTGTGTAAAAAGTAGAAAGTAGAAAGGAGTGTCGACCTAACCTTTCTAAGTAGAAGAGGTATTTGACTGGAGAGTTCAGAAGGGTAGCGTCCGTTGTAATAGACGAAAAATATATACATATATATATATATATATATATATATATATATATATATATATATATATATATATATATATATATATATATATATATATATATATATATATATATATATATATATATATATATATATATATATATACGACAGTAAAACAAATTAGTCTTTCGAAGTGACATCAAACAATTCGAATAACAGAAAAAGTTTTCCATCAGAAAACGTTAGTTTCCCTTTTATTATTATTATTATTATTATTATTATATTATTATATTATTATTATTATTATTATTATTATATATATATATATATATATATATATATATATATATATATATATATATATATATATATATATATATATATATATATATATATATATATATATATATATATATATGTTTGTATGTGTGTTTGTGTTTTAAGATACGCACTTGATATTAGAAAGAGAAGAGTAAATAATCTCTTCTGTATAGTGGGTTAAAAATGAAAGAAAAGAATGACTCAAATACACGAATTTGTGTAAGATTTAAAAACATAATTATTTGGATTCAATGACGTCATTAGAAAGATACACACATACGCACAAACACACACAGACATAAATAAAGAAATAAACAAATAAACAACGTGAATTATTATTTTTATTATTATTATTTTTTATTATTATTATTATTATTATTATTCATTATTATTATTAAATATTATTATTATTATTATTATTATTATTATTATTATTATTATTAAATGTAACGCAAGATGGATAATAAATAAATAAATAAAAAAAGTTATAATAATCACAGCAAATTGATAAATGTTTGTTCATTCTAAATTTAAATATCTATTCTAACAACAACAACAACAACAACAACAACAACAACAACACAACAATAATAATAATAATAATAATAATAATAATAATAATAATAATAATAATAATAATAATAATAATAATAATAATTTCAGTCTCCCAAAATTTTATTCAGGAAATAGGGCCTAGTATGTTTATGAATATTACATGTTCTATTAAAAATCTTATTGAAAAAAAAAACTCGCTTTTTACTTGAAGGGTCTGAGGCTGGTTGGGGGTAACACACTCTAATTGAGACGTATTGGTCTTATAAAATTTCTTTGTATATTTATCATGCTTTTATAGGGCTCATTGTAATTATAATATAATTATAATTACGAAATTATAAAGCACCTGATCTAATTGGTAATAAACTAATAATAATAATAATAATAATAATAATAATAATAATAATAATAATAATAATAATAATAATAAAACAATACGAATAAGTTAAGAGTAATAATAATATAATAATAATAATAATAATAATAATAATAATAATAATAATAATAATAATAATAATAATAATAATAATAATAATAATAATTATAATAATAAAAATTAAGTATACATAAAAATAATGATTATAAAAATAATAATATTACTAACAATAATAATATTCACAATAACTATAATATTATATAAATAAAAATATTAATATTAGTAATAATAATATATTATTATTATTATGTAATTATTATTATTATTATTTTAATTAGGATAGTGTGTGTTGTGTATATTTATATCATTATAGTTAAACAATGATCAATTTTTTAAACGATAAATTAGTAGTAATAGTAATAGATTTATTTCCCATCAGTGACAAAAGCACTTCAATAATGTTCTCGTTTTAGCGAATTTAAGTTAATAAATTAAAAATTTGTGAAAGGAATTTAGTTAAATTGTTATTAATTATGTTGTATTATATTATTATTATATTACTATATTAAAATTATATTAAATAAAATTATATTTGAATTAAAATTATATTTTATTAAAATTAAATAAAATTTTATTTTGTTTTTATTGGATCTATCATTGGAGAAAGATTCAAACATTTACCAATTTTGGGCCTATTATTATTATTATTATTATTATTATTATTATTTATTATTATTATTATTATTATTATTATTATTATTATTATTATTATTATTATTATTATTATTATTATTAATGTATAATGTTACAACGTTATTAATCGTCTGATTTAATAAATTAAAAATCTAGTTCTGACAACTACTCCGAATCTGGCACCACGTACCTGTCTGACATTTCAATTATGGCACAGTTATAATGAACGCCTTACCATTGAGTGTATTTGGTTGCTTTCAGTGTTTTTCAATTAGAATTTAAAAAGAGAAAAAAGAAAAAAAAATTCTTTAGAATTTTAATCCTATCTCAACAATGGTAAACAAAGTTGAAGCCTCATTCATCTATTAAATGAAATTATATCCTTTTTGAAGCATAAAGGATTTACACTGGCATTCGCGAGTACACAGACAGAGACAGACACACACACACACACACACACACACAGACATATATATATATATATATATATATATATATATATATATATATATATATATATATATATATATATATATATATATATATATATATATATATATATATATATATATATATATATATATATATATATATATATATATATATATATATATTATATATATATATATATATATATATATATATATATATATATATATATATATATATATATATATATATATATATATATATATATATATATATATAGAGCTTACCAATATCCATCTGCATCTTTATGTTGTGCCAGACTGAATCCAAAGGCACTGTCAAAGGGGCCTCTGTGTGTAACGAAATAATCAGTCTTTATGTTGAAGCAAAACGTTCTTACGACACACAACGATAATAATAAAATATTTAACAGTGAGCCTTCAAGGTACTTTAAAAAAATACTCATTATTATTATTATTGGATTTACTTTTTCAAGTGGTTTTGGTGGCTCAAAATAAATTTTGAATGAAAAGTTTCAACTGTGGTATACCCATAGAAAATCTTAAATCGTTAGTAATAATTTTATAATTAATAATAATATTTTATTTTGATTTTTTTTAGATTAAATTACATCATATTAAATTATATTATAAATTTTTAGCTGTTTTTATTATTACAACATTCACAAGTAAAATATAAAGTTCTCAGGCCACGCCATTCAAATTGCTCGACGAACATTTTTTATAAACCTTCGCCTCCAACGGTTCAACGAAGACTGACTGAAAATTCTCAAATCTCAAATGTTAAAAGTCGGACTGGTCGCCTATAGGAAATTACGAACAGTTTGAGTCTTTAACTAAGACTCAGGGACGAGCCTTTGCTAAACATTTAAGCAGGATTGGCCTTTTTTTATGTAAATATATAAAATTATAATTATTATAAATATTTCAACTACACCATCATCAATATTTTTATGTATTTACTTCATAAACAAAACATTTTTGTTCCAGCTTAGTTACATGAAATGGGTAGTGGCCAGTGGGGTATTAAAATTATTATATTTTATTATTCTATCATTGTCTGGCTATTATAAAATTAATTTCACTAAATAATAAGCAAATCAAAGTTTTTTAAAATTATTATTATTATTATTATTATTATTATTATTATTATTATTATTATTATTATTATTATTATTATTATTATTATTATTATTATTATTATTATTATTATTTGAGTATCGACGATCCCTAAAAACTTTCATTTTCAATATAGTTTGACGTTTCCTTTTGTTCTGAAAACTGACTCAAAATTTACTCAATGAATGAATCATTTAAAGCCAAAGAGGAAAAATGCGGAAAAGTTTCAACTTTTTAATTTTTTTTTTTTATTTTTTTATGACGAATTTATATTTTGAGAAAATTGTTTGTCAATGGATGGGTCATAAGGATGGGAAAATATTACTTTTATTACACTTTTGGTTTTGTTTTCTTTTTTACGTGAGAGAGAGAGAGAGAGAGAAAGATAGATGTAAAGAGAAAAAGGGAGTGAGAGAGAAAGGGGAGAAATAGATAAAGAGATAGATAGATAGATAGATAGATAGATAGATAGATAGATAGATAGATAGATAGATAGATAGATAGATAGATAGAGATAGAAAGGGAGAGAGATGGACAAAAAGAGAGAAAAAGACAAAAAGAGAGAGAGAGAGAGAGAGAGAGAGAGAGAGAAAGGGGAAAGATATATATAGATAGATAGATAAATAGATAGATAGATAGAGAGGTAGATAGATAGATAGATAGATAGAGAGAGAGAGAGAGAGAGAGAGAGAGAGAGAGAGAGAGAGAGAGAGAGAGAGAGAGAGAGAACTGCGAACAAGTTAGCCAAAACTTAAAATATATTAATTTAGGGCGACGCACAAGTAAATAAAAACATTATAAACCATATCTATTTTTCTTTGCTTGCTCGTAAAACAAACGAGTCAAATACATGATAAAAACTTGTTATCTTAAAACTACATCGATTCCATCGTCATACGATACTACGAAATCGGATGCAGATAAAAACGAAATAATTATCAGTATCGGAATATATAAAACACGCTTCTTCTTTGGAGGTGATTCCTCCAAAAACCATAAATTAATAGTATAGGTCCTTTTAAAATAGGAATTGGAAACTGAAACCCAAATTACCAAGTATATTTCAATGTACGACATGAATACATGACAATATTAAATGCACGAGCCATAAACAAGTCTGATTTATGGTTGTCTTTTGATAAGGTGTATATATATAATATATATATATATATATATATATATATATATATATATATATATATATATATATATATATATATATATATATATATATATATATATATATATATATATATATATATATATATATATTATATATTAGTGATGGCATCCGCATCTGCACTTGAGAAAATTATACATCCGCATCCGCACTTTCGAAAATTCAACATCCGCATCCGCACTTGACAAAAATTCTATATCCGTATCCGCAAATGAGAAAATATAACATGCGATCCATCCTCCTTCTTTCCAGCCACCTCTGTTCTGTGGAACTCTTTACCATCATCTATTTTTCCTCTTGCATTTAATCTTCCACTCTTCAAGGCTTCCGTCTGTGCCCACCTGATTGATGTGCGTTAGGTGTGTTTGAGTGAGTTTTCTTCCTTTGCCCGTGAGGGGTGGCGTTCTGTAAATATATTTTTATATATTCAGTAACTGCCACAATAAACCGTGGAATAATTTTGTATTATTTTCATCTCTGCTATTGAGGATTCGAACCTGGGCCTCTGAGATGGTATGTCATTGTGCTAACCACTACACCACCGATGGCACAAAAAGGAATCTGCCAGAACTGCTACTGACGTATCGCCTAGTAAACAGTCCCAGAGAAACCCTCCGACCACAACTTGGGTGTAGGGTTAGCAGGCCAAGGCTCTATCCTTGTAAACCGCAGGTATTTATGTTATTCAGTAATTGCCACAATAAACCGTGGAATAATTTTGTATTATTTTCATCACTGCTATTGAGGATTCGATTTCACAAAAAGGAAGTGCGCTGATTCCATGGCTCTCCTACTAATCATCACTCTCCTATCACTCTCGCTAATTTTCATTCAGCTCGAAATCGGTGCAGGGATGTTCTTCGACGGACTAAGCGTACTTTCATAAAAGGGAAGTGCGCTGACCTCCATGGCACTCCTACTGATAAAAATTTCTGGCCTCTTGTCAAAAATATCTCTAATGACTTCTGTAAAACTGCCTTTCCTCCTCTTATTCGCTCTGATGGTTCTGTAGCTAATACTCCTTCTGAAAATACTAATACCCCTTCTATTGAGGATTCGATTTCACAAAAAGGAAGTGCGCTGATTCCATGGCTCTCCTACTGATAAAAATTTCTGGTCTCTTGTCAAAAATATCTCTAATAACTTCAGTAAATCTGCCTTTCCTCCTCTTATTCGCTCTGATGGTTTCTGTAGCTAATACTCCTTCTGAAAAGGCTAATCTCTTTGGCCTCGTTTTCTCTTCTAATTCCACTTTGCTCGATCCTGGCATCTCTCCTCCTACTTCTCCTCTCAGGTACCCCACGTCTCTACCTGCAATTACTCATGATCAAGTGCATGAGATCCTGAAATCTGTGAACGTCAGGAAGGCCAGTGGCCCGGATAGCATTCCCACTCGTGTTCTGAGGGAGTATGCTTCCGAGTTGGCCCCTGTCCTCGTTCAGCTCTACTCTCTTTGCCTTAATACTAATACTTTTCCTCAATGCTGGAAGCGTGCTTTTGTTCAGCCGATCCCGAAAAAGAGTAGCTGCTCTGACTATTCTAACTATCGACCTATAGCTCTCACTTGTGTTCTGTCTAAAAATTTTGAAACTCTCATTTCCTGGATCATTTGTAGTCTAATTCTCTTTTCTCAGTTCACCAGTATGGCTTTCGACGCTCGAGGTCAACTTGTGATATACTCTCCTATCTTACTGATCTATGGTCTTCTGCCCTTAAGGATTTCGGGGAGTTTTGTGTGGTGGCGCTTGACATATCCAAGGCTTTTGACCGAGTAACGCATGCATCGCTGCTTTCCAAGCTCCCTTCCTTTGGGTATCCTCCATCCCTTTGCTTACTCATGTCTGGTTTTCTCTCAGATTGCTCCATTTCGGCACTTGTAGATGGAGCGACCTCTTTCTCTTTTTCTGTCAACTGTTGTGTTCCTCATAGTTCTGTTTTATTTCCAACTTTATTCTTACTTTTCATTAACAATCTTCACAACTGCACTTCTAACTCTATTCACTCTTATGCTGATGACTCAACTCTACATTCTTCTACTCATTTCAAATCTGCTCCCAATTTTGCTTCTAGAGTTGCTTCTCGTCTTCAACTTTCCGATTCTATTCTTGCCGATCTGGATGGGATTTCCCGGTGGGAAATTCAACTCTTTAAAAACTCAACTTCTTCACATCTCCCTCTCAAAAATACCTCCCAACTTTCCTATCCTTTTTGACGCTCTCCCGTCTCACCTGTAAATAACATTAACATTCTTGGTCTAAACATAAACAATAAACTGTCTTGGAAACCTCATATCACAATGGTTGCTAAAGCGGCCTCTAAGAAGCTGGGAATTCTGTTCAGGTTGCGAGAATTTTTTTCTTCTGAGCAGTTACTCCAAATATATAAGGGTCTTATCCACCCTTGCATGGAGTACTGTTCTCACATTTGGGGGGCTCTGGCTCCTCCTGTCTTCTGGATAGAGTTCAATCTAATGCTAAAAGATTACTATATTGTCCCCTCCTTTCAAACTCTCTTGACCCCCTATCTCTGCGACGTGACGTTGGCCCATTCTCTTTTCTATAGGTACTACAATTGCAGGTGCTCGAGGGAACTAGCCTCTCGCATTCTTCCTCCGTTGAGTCGTCCTCGTTGCACAAGGGGTGCCCTGCTTTCGCACCAATTTTGTGTGGATGTGGGAAACCCCAGGCTAGCTCGTTGTAGTGCCTCTTTCTTTCCAACCACCTCTGTTCTGTGGAACTCTTTATCATCATCTCTTTTTCCTCCTGCATTTAATCTTCCACTCTTTAAGGCTTCCGTCTTTGCCCACTTGAGGGATGTGCGTTAGGTGTGTGTTTGAGTGAGTTTTCTTCCTGTGTGTGTGCCCCCTCCTTGAAAAGGGATCTGACCATGAGTGGTGGCGTTCTGTAAAATATATATATATTATATATATATATATATATATATATATATATATATTATATATATATATATATATATATATATATATATATATATATATATATATATATATATATATATTTATATATATATATATATATATATATATTATATATATATATATATATATATATATATATATATATTAGTGATGGCATCCGCATCCGCATCCTCATCAAAATTAACATCCGCAT
>SEYY01020761.1:182500-185000 GCA_009176605.1 Armadillidium nasatum | reverse complement strand
CTGCTCATCATTACCAAGGGACTTTGGCGGCAACTTTCCGTCACATGAAAGAGCGTGAGCAGGAATGCCTTGATCACTTGTTGTGATATCAGTACAAATCTCACCCACAAGGGTTTCTTCGTTTCAAATATTATTAACTTATGACTAGTATACTGTGATATCTATGAATGCATATCTGGGGCCGAGAGCAAGTGGGACACCCTGTAGTATCTTCAGAAGATTGATTTTAAAAATTTTAATGTGTGTGTAAATGGACTGACATGCAAATTTTTAGTACTTAAATTTATGGCTCTTAAATTTTGATGCAGAAACAATCTTTTCTCCAGTATCTGGGGTAATTCAATTTCGTCTTGGAGAGCATATTTGCCCCCACTACTAAACAGACTTTCACTCAATAAAAGAGGGTGGGGCAGAGATATTTATAAGCCAATATATGTAAATTAATCGGCTAAACAATCGGCAGAAAATTGACGATGGCTATTGAGAAAAATTATGCCGATTTTTGACGACGATGACGATAATCGTCCCATCACTAATATATATATATATATATATATATATATATATATATATATATATTATATTATATATATATAATATATATATATATATATATATATATATATATTTTTGTAAATCACAATTTATTTTTTATGTTTTTAAATTCCAATTCTTACATGGATAAGTTTGTTTAATCTTTCTCTTTTTTTTTTTTATATATTTCACCGTTTTAAAATAAAAAAATCGTTAAAAGCACATATGTTGCGAGTTGCAACATTAGGTGACTTTAACCTTGTCCAGATGTTGTTATATATATTCTCTTTTCAAGAGCGGAGAGCAGGTGTTGTTACTTGATAGGAGTATTTGAGCTCCAATTTCCTGATTGTATTACTTATTGGTGGTTATTAGGTGTAACCAAGCCACTTTTTTTTCCAACTCTTTTGCCACAACTCACGGACAAACTCCATTCAAAATGAGGTAGTAATGGAACTTATAACAAATCACAAATCTCTTAAATGAGTACAAATACTAACTTTAAAGTAATGGGGATGAAATACAGATTAAAAAACAGAAGGAAAATTTTGCAGAACAGATGGTGTCGGGAAAATTACTCAAACTTTCCAATTTTTCACACAAAATTTTGCACTCACTGCTGAAAGTTTTTTTTTTTTTTTTTTACGGGCAAAGCCCTATTCAAGCTCGTTGAATAATATCCCTTTAAGGCTGCAGCGATCCCGAGTTGTGTGAAAATTAGTAAGAGTAATAGGAGAATGAGTTTTTCCATGCCGTTTTCTCATTGTCTTTAACTGGAATGGTTCTGGAAAAAGTTTGATCGCGAATCACAGATTTTTGTGGAGAGGTTTCAGTTGAAATAGGAATGAGCCTGCTTATCCCATTAGCGATAACGACTCCCATTAATCGACAGATACCGAAGCTTCTTTATTGACAAAGCAGGATGAATCCAAGAAACTTATCAATCTCAACCCCTTCATTTAAACCAATTAAAGTTCAAAAAGTTTAGGGTAGGATGAAGAGATAAAGAGAAAACCTTCAATTAAGAGTATAAGATTGTGATCAGAGTTGCCAATAATAGGGAAAATGGTTAATTTATTCCTTGAAGGACTAATGGTGAAGCATAGGTCAACAGTGTTCAAGAATTGGTTAAAACTATCTAGAATATGTGTAGAGTTCCTCATCATTTATTCTAGATAGTTAAGAACAAATGATTTAGCCTCTTTCCCTCCTTGATCAGATCAGAGCACCCCAACACTTTAACATGGTATTTATTGAAATCCCCTAAATAGAGGATACATATTTTGATGAAAAGATGTAAAATTCTCATGAAAAGTAGAAAGATTTTCAAAAAAAGGATGAAACAACATGAGAAACATAACATTATTGTAGTAGTAGAAAAAAAAAGATTGTAAGCTAAGGAACGTCGAAGTTAGGAGACTCTAGGTTAGCGGTTCTTATCCTGTGGTCCACAGACCCATAGGAGACCCCTATGTCTTCAAAAGGGGTTCTCGAAAGCTTAAAGAAATTTTTTGAACTTTTGCAGTTAAAATACAATGAATGAATAAAAAATATGAAAGGAAAAGAAGCGTAGAATAAAATTTTAATTTATCTTGCAAATTAAAAATTAAAAACTCGAAATTATTTTAAGCATAAAAAACGTTTGTTAAACTTGAAGTCGGAACTCATAATACAAGTTTCAGTCATTAAGCCCGAAATAAATAAATAAAAAAAAAGACTTTAAATAAAATGCAGTTTCAACCTTTTCATTAATTATAGAATAAAATATGTTTCCTTCTCACCAAATATTAGAAGACCTTTCGTGAGAAAATAAATGAATATTTGATGCAATTTAGGGGGGGGTTTTTATTTCTTAAGTCTTGATGGTCCACGCAACAGAAGTATATTTAAATGGGGTCAGTGGGAAAGAAAAGGTTAATAACTGCCGCCCTTGATTATGGAGACGTATTACAGGATTATTTTTCAT
>SEYY01020761.1:157500-160000 GCA_009176605.1 Armadillidium nasatum | reverse complement strand
ACTGTTGAATAGATAAGGACGAATTCGTTTGGCAAGTGAATGAAATGATTGATGTAACGGGAAAAATTAAATAATATAACAAAATTGGTTGATTTTAAATGGACGTCGGGATTTTAAACATATGTAACATGTTTTAAATATGAAAAGAGAGAGAGAGAGAGAGAAAATATTTTTATATATATATATATATATATATATATATATATATATATATATATATATATATATATATATATATATATATATATATATATATATATATATATATTATATTTATATTTATATTTATATTTATATTTATATTTATATATATTTATATATATATATATATATATATATATATATATATATATATATATATATATATATATATATATATATATATATATATATATATATATATATATATATATATATATATATATATAAACCAATGAAATCAATATTGTAAGTTCATTCAGCTTCAGTTAAAATAGCCTAGCCTTGTCTATTCCAACCTAACCTAACATATTTCAACCCAACTTAACCTAACCTATTCCAACCTAACAACCTAACCTAACCTGTTCCAACCTAACTTAACCTAAACTATTCCAACCTCACAACCTAACCTAACCTATTTATTCCAACCTAACTTAACCTATTCCAACATAACTTAACTTAACCTATTCCAACATAACCTAAGCTAACCTATTCCAACCTAACTTAACCTTGCCCAGTCTAACTTTATCATGTCTTAACTTCACACTCATAAATTAATGTCATATCCTAATTCCTTGTAAACTGGAGCAAGATTTTTATTTTTATTTTGTAATTATCTGTAACTAAAATAGTTTCAAAAATAAATGGTAATAAAAAAAAGTATGTCAAATTCATCTCCGGTAACCAAAAATTGTATTTCGATAAAACTTTATTAAAAATTCTTCGTACAAGGTCATTGGAAATAGTTTTCTTAAATTTAAGATTCTAGTCCATAGTTTCCTTATCTTTCGTTCTTCAATAAAGTATACTTCTTTTTTTGTATTCAGTAACCAAAATTCTATTATCTTTCCAAGTTTATCAAAATTCTCTCTTTATAGAGAGCCATTGAAAAAAGATAGATTAAAATCTATCTTTTGGAAAGTGCTTTTTTATTCGATTTTTTATTTCCCAAAAATAAATTCCGTTATATATATATATATATATATATATATATATATATATATATATATATATATATATATATATATATATATATATATATATATATATATATATATATATATATATATATATATATATATATATATATATATATATATATATATAAAAATTGAAAAGTCTTATTTTTTTTCTTCTAATCCGGGGATAACTTCCATAACCCCGCCCATTTTTCTGCCCTAATATTTTACTTTAATTAATTAAAAAAAAAAAATTTGTTAAAAAATTAATATTCTAAAATCATGCAAACCTTTAGGAAAATTGTAATATTTTTTTTTTTTTTTTTTTTTAAATTCTAATTTTAGAATTCACAAAAATTATTATATTATATATATATATATATATATATATATATATATATATATATATATATATATATATATATATATATATATATATATATATATATATATATATATATATATATATATATATAAATAAATAAAGCAAACATTCCCCAGGCCTTTTTAGAATTTTTTTTCTCACTAAACTGGCTTCCAGGGTCTTCTGAGACTTCTTCAGAATTTCTTCACACGAGAGAGAGAGAGAGAGAGAGAGAGAGAGAGAGAGAGAGAGAGAGAGAGAGAGTACACATCATTTATATGGGGTGGCTTCCCTCATAAAGTTCTTGAGAGGATGGAATCTGGAGCTTTTACCCTTATGAACTTTTGCACTCTCTCTGTCCTCTCCAATCTCTTTTAAGTCGTCAACATGTTTTTTGCGTCACTCTGATTATAATATCCCTTATAAGATTAGAGCTGACATTGGTATTATGACCTCTATATAAATAGCACCTCCTCCTCCTGCCTCTCCTCCTCTTTCTCCTCCTCTCTCTCTCTCTCTCTCTCTCTCTCTCTCTCTCTCTCTCTCTCTCTCTCTCTCTATATATATATATATATATATATATATATATATATATATATATATATATATATATATATATATATATATATATATATATATATATATATATATATATATATATATAAATAAAAGATTCTCATATACATTTCTTAGTATATTGCTGTGATTTGATGGTAAAATGAAGGTGTAATTAATTTTTAAATGAATTAGTCTCTGTGGGTCTTCGGTAAATGGCTTTTGTGACGAGCTTTTGCAGATCATTTTATTCTCTTTGATGGTCCGTGAAATTAACTCTACGTAAATGTTCACTTTAATTAAAGGATAGAAACATAATGAGGTCACGATTCCGATTTATTGATTGGTGATATCTTGTTATATATCGATATGTTGATGGGTATATTGGTATAACTTGTTATATTGTTGTTATATATCGATATGT
>SEYY01020761.1:145000-147500 GCA_009176605.1 Armadillidium nasatum | reverse complement strand
ACTTGCTTTCATTGTAATTTTTTTTTACTACTTCTACCTATTATTATTATTAATAATAATAATAATAATAATAATAATAATAATAATAATAATAATGGGGTCTCAATATCTAAATGGCATCTCGTGAAGTGGTTCAAGTTTCGAGAGTCTCGAGCAAACAGTAGAAACTGCCTCACTGAAAATTTTTTTTTCTTTCTTTTTCCTCTCCAAAGTTTGAATGAAGTTTGAAGGACTTGTCTTCATTTCAGTTGGGAGAGAGTTTTTTGTCTGTTTGTATGTCTGGGCGTAGCGAAAAAATATCAGAAGGAACGGAGAATTTTAGAATAGTTTTTTTGTTATTATTATTATTATTATTATTATTATTATTATTATTATTATTATTATTATTATTATTATTATTATTATTATTATTATTATTATTTATACTATATCTGTAAGATATGAAACACTACATTTTTTCCTTTTTCTTACATCCTTTGACTTTTAAGACTTTCAAACGTAGTGTATTAAGGCATGTCGATATTTGATTTGAAGCCTTGCCTTTTTTCTGCCTGGGTCAATAAAAATTGAATAATAATAATAATAATAATAATAATAATAATAATAAGTAATAATGATTATTATTATTTATTAATTTTTTTGTGTTAGCATTTACATATTAAAAAAATAAATAAATTTTTCTAATGTATATTTTGAGTTAAAATTTTAAGGATAATATCATATGTGCATAATTGAATTGCGAAGTAATTCTTGGAAACAAGAATATCACGTTTCATTATTATGAGAGATTTAAACTTTAGTATATTTGTTGTATTTGATCTACATTATGAAACAAATATTCTACAGAATACAAAATTAAGCTTTTTTTTTTTAATGCTAATAATAATACTCAGTGGAGTTTTTATACTTTTTATTTTATACAGAATACAAAAGTAGTTATTTATTTATTTTTTTAATACTAATAATAATACTCAGGGGAGGTTTTATACTTTTATTTCTGTTGTGTATGTTTTATGTAGTATTGAAGAATTTTTTTTTTTTTTTTTTTTTTTTTTTTTTTTTTTTTTTTTTTTTTTTTAATTTAATTTAAATTTTTTTTATTTATTAATTAAATATAGGAATTTATTTGCAAATATTTGGTAATATCATTTGAGGATTTCAAAATGTTATAAAAATATTTTTTTTTATTTTGTGAAATATTTTATTAAAGATCAGTAGTGCAAATTGTATCAGTAACATTCCTCTAACGTCATCCAAATAAAGTTAATATTAATACTACTACTACTACTATTATTATTATTATTATTATTATTATTATTATTATTATTATTATTATTATTATTATTATTATTATTATTATTAGTATTATTATTATTATTATTATTATTATTATTATTATTATTATTATTATTTTTATCATTGTTTTATATTTATTGTTATTTTAATTATCATCATTTATTATTCCTATTATTATTTATTTATTTAGCATTATTATTATTATTTTATATTACTATTATTTTAATTATTATTATTGGGGGAAATTACTTCGTTAGTAATCCTCTTTATTTCTCATTTGAGTCATTTCTCATTTCTTTTTAAAGAAATAACTGCAATAACCCTTTAAGAAGATATTATTTTATTTTTTTTTTAGTTTTACCATAAAAAATATTTATTTATTTTATTAATAATTTTATGAATTTGATAAAAGGTAAGTCCTAAAACCGATCAATAGTTGCATTGTAATATATCTATCGCATGCTCATTATTATTATTATTATTATTATTATTATTATTATTATTATTATTATTATTATTATTATTATTATTATTATTATTATTATTATTATTATTATTATTATTATTATTATTGGTTTTGCGTATTATTATTATTAGGTTATTATTGGGGACTATTATTATTATTATTATTATTATTATTATTATTAATGGGAGAGGAAAATCATTAAAATATAATTTCTGGGAATTCCTTTTAAAGGATTAATATTAAAAACCAGTTTGGGAAAAGACTCGGAAACTATTCTTATAATAAATAATTTTATTCTTATAATAAATAATTTACATTTGTAGCAAATAACTACCTTTGCTATTTCGCTTTCATCATTTAATTTAATCTTTTTATTTTTTATACTACACAAAATTCTATGAAATATGAAGTTTTGTTGCTAAATTTTTTATTTTAAATTTAATTTATTAGTAACTTTGGGACTGAGAGTCGATTTGCTTGAAATAACAATAATAATAATAATAATAATAATAATAATGATTAATAGTAATAATTATATATTTAATAATAATAATAATAATAATAATAATAATAATAATAATAATAATTAATTTTAAAATAAATTATTTAAAAAAAAAAAAAATATATATATATATATATATATATATATATATATATATATATATATATATATATATATATATATATATATATATATATATATATATATATAATATATATATATATATATATATCGTC